>JAVLUZ010000169.1:545450-623787 GCA_036768485.1 Mermis nigrescens | reverse complement strand
TACAGAACCAAGCTGCTTCTTGGCATGGCTTCCGCGAATTGCTAAAACTAGTTCGCCACGTGTAACTCTCGCAGTTACAATAAATTGATACTTTCATTGTGATAAATTGATACTTTCTTCAATACGATTCAATTCACTCAGGTTGCTACGAATTTTCTAACAATATCATGCATAATAAACGGAAGTGATTTATTCATTTTGTAGTGCCAATTTCATAATTGAAAGCAATAGATTATTCTAAGGAAGGATTTTGAACGGTATGTCTAAAGTACGAGACAGAAAAGATTAGATGTTGCAAGTACATACTGCGTTTTGTACTCGACATATGAAAATGCTATAATGCTGCCCTCAATGGCTTGCCAAAAGCCAACAACTCCTGTGAAGGATGGCACCAAGTCTTTAGTGAGCTTATTGGTGCTAGCCATCCAACAATATGGAAATTTATTCCATCTTTGAAAGACAAATTTGAAAGAAGGAAAAATAGAACAGTATGTTGCTGGTGCCAATCAGCCTTCAAGCAAGAAGAAAATTTATTGAGGTACATACAGCACTTCAAAGTCAACATATAGTGCAAGATTATGATAACCGTGATAGAATGGATTGCCTTCGTGGATTAGCACATAATTTTAACTTCTAGGTGCTTTCATTCGTGTTTTTTCTTGACATCTAGTTGCTGCCATGTCATCATTCCTTTTCTTTTGACATCGAATCCATTATCACGTTTTTGAGCTGTCATAAAGTGCCGTTACATAAAATTTTAGAAGTAGAAAAGCCCCTGAGTATTTATATACGAACAGCATTTGAGGGTCTGGTTGAAAAATTCATCAAAAAACTGTGACTGCAAATTAACCTCACGCTACTATACCTCAGGCTTAAGTTGTCAGGATAGTTTCTTGTTAGCCCAGTAGAAAAATTTCAAGTAATTAAGGGAAATGCAGAAAACTGAATTTTTGTTATTGTACTTTATAAGACAAAATTTCCAGACGATTAATTTTTCTACAATGATTTTACACCACAATGAACTCTCTAAGATGAATTTTCTCACAATGAATTTTCCATGATAAATTTTCCCTAAACCAGGTTGCTTACCACTTTTGTGCTAGAACTTGTTCATAGAAATATTCTCACTTTGATATTACCAACAACAAGTCAAGTGCAGCAATGTTTTAATTGCCTTGAATTCAATTAACTGATGATGACCACACATGGGCGTGGGGGGTTTGGGGGTGTGCACCTCCCAGAAGTTGAAATACCCCCCCCCCCCAGAAATCAAAATACCCCCCCCCCCCCACAGAATTCAATTTTTGAAAATTTGTTTTGATTTTAATCGATTTTTTGATGTCATTGGATAGTGCTCGATGAGAAACGTCGAAAAATGGTGTTTTTTTCGCCATACAACCACTTTTAAGACCATTTTTTGACCTTTGAAAATTTTTTTCACCCACCCACCCCCAGAATTTTGGTGCTGCCCACCTATGATGATGACCTATAAATTGATTTGTTTTAATATCCTGTTCTATTTTACTCTTTTGTGGTTTTTATGTACATTACATGATTTCTTGATAAATTGTTCCTTTGCTACAATTAGTTTATCTAGGGGCCGCTTTCTCATAAGCACAGCTTTCTGTGCCTATGAGATAGTATGGTCTGTTTCATTTATTGCAGAGCTTTTTAGTAGATTTTTTCAAGGGCTACAGTAGGTGAAACAAGACAAATTACTGTTTTTTCGTCAAATCAGCTCAGTAAGGGCGAGCGGCTAGAATTCTTCCATTTTTAATGCACTAAACCGCCCATATACATTTAATATAGGCATTTAATAAGTGCTGGGACATACTACAGTAAGTGCGCTAAATAAAAAAGCTTTCGGCTCGAATCGAATCTGGGTTGCTTTGACAACAAGCAGACGCTTTACAACTACACTATGCGGGCGTTCGCGGCGTTTCTTATTATATTAGTCTATTGAGTTTAAAGTGTCAACTGATGATAAGCTGAATGCGCGATTTTTATCTGCAGGTTTATTTATTTGCTGGAAGACGAGAATAAATTATGCTGCGAAAATGCTATTGATGAACCCTTCTTTGCTAACATAGCTACAGTGAGATCTATCGACCTACAGTAAATAAGAAAGAAAGGTTACTGTAGCCTCCAGAAACATTTACTGAAAAAGCTCTCCGACGAATGAAACAGACATAGTATGTCGCCACAATTGGAAAAATACGCCACAGTAATATGTCGCCACTTATGAAACCATGTTTTTGTAATGCTGTATACTATGTCTTGTGTCACAATAGAACGGGTACCTATCTATTTTGTTTATTTGTTCTCTGTCGTTGTTGTTGTTTATTCTCAATAAGAACAAAAGAAGAAAGAATAATGAAGAACAAAAGTCGTTTCTGGCATGAATACGAGCTAAAAAATACAGTTGGTAGGTACACCAATTCTTGCATAAAGTCGGCTCAACATGGCTTTTGATCAAATTTGTACGAGTTCTGGTTAGCTCACTGCCACCGAAGAACTGGCCATTATTATATCTTATGCTAAACAGCGTGGCCTCCTTTTGTCTGATCAGCATCTCCAGCAACAGCAACAACAACAACAATGCTTTATTGGAACACACAACTGCACAGGCGGCTAACAACTGTACAGGCGGCAGCAATCCAAAACTGATGGCTGTCGTGGAACAACGTAATGGTTTTCAGTGCTCCAAGTGTAAAAAATTTCGATCGTCAAACAATGCGATCATCTGGCGAGATTAGAAGGTGCCCAGCAGAATGAGGTAAGGATATTCTTTGCCAGTGTCTCAGTTGATGCGAAATCCCATACAAAGTTGTCAGTGCGAACTTCACTTGCCATAAGGTATTGCTTGTCAAAGGACATGTTCTTGTGTCAGACCGAACAATTGCTGGTGAGCATTGTAGCTCAAGGTGAACACCGGTCAACTGGCGCCACTATTTGCGAGAAATTTGTCAAAGAGCATTAAATAGGGCCCAAGCAACGGGCGGTCCAGGCCACATCATACAAATTGACGAGAGTTGAATGCCTGGACGCCGGAAGCACAATCGAGGACCTGCGAGGGAATGCTGCCCCACCGGCTCGTCAGAATTATAAAAATGAGTCGTTGGACCCTGGATTTTCGGCATGGTTTGGAAACGTCCAGATGGGTCCAAAGAAACTTGCAGGGTCCAAGTTCTTTGACGCAATGAGCTGATGCTGCCAGCAGTCATTCAACGTCACATTGCACCTGGAACGGAAATTTTGTCTGATCAATGAGCAGCCTATACAAACATACCTGCACTGGCCTGGCTTCAACTATGTGCATGGGACTGTCAACCATACCTGGGCGTGGGGAAGAGAGGGAGTTTGGGGGTATGCACCGCCAAATCAAAATACGCCCCAGGAACCAAAATACCCCCATGATTCAAATTTTCGTAAATTTTTCATGTTTTTCTTTCGCAATTTTTTGATGCCAATGGATAGTGCTCGATGAGACACGTTGGAAAATGGTGTTTTTAGCCATAACACCATTTTTAGGGCCATTTTTTTGACCTTTGAAAAAATCTTGCACCCTCCCCCTCCAGAACTTTGGTGCCGCCCATCTATGCTGTCAACCATCAAAAAAATTTTGTTGATCCACTTACTCGCGTCAATACACAGCGGATTAAATCAAACTGGGGCCACGTCAAGACAGATCTTGTGCAGAAAATGCGTGGATCGGAACATCATTGACCTTGCTACCTGCACATTTGGAAGAATATTGGTGGAAAAAAGTACATCGGAAACGCCTTTCAATGAATTCATTGCAGAAATCGTTCAACAGTTTCCTATTTTGTGATATATTGTAAATTTCATTTTGTACATGTGACTTGCAGTACGTTGTAAAATAAAACAAAAAAAAATTTAAAAAACAATCATAAAAAACGTATAAAAATAGATAAGCTCTACTCCTACACAAAACATAGTTAGGCCCGCATTACAAAAACATGATTTCATAAGTGGCGACATATTACTAGTGGTGAGTGGTGGCGCATTTCTTAGACGGTGGCGATCTTAGGTGGGCAGCACTGAAATTCTGGGGGGGGGTGAAAAAATTTTCAAAGGTCAAAAAATGGTATTAAAAGTGGTCGTATGGAAAAAAACACCATTTTTCGATGTTTCTCATCGATCACTATCCAATGGCATCAAAAAATCGCTAAAGAAAACAAAAAAATTTCAAAATTTGAATTCTGGGGGTATTTTGATTTCTGGGGGGGTATTTCAACTTCTGGGGGAGGCGGTGCATACCCCCCACGCCCATGTGTGGTGGCGACCATAGGATAAATAATGCACACTAATCTTAGTGCATTGCTTATGGAAGAATTTATGTTACTATGATTTTTTCAAAAGGACAATGAATATAATTATGTACCAATCTGTAGTAAATTTAAAAGTCAAAAAGACATTTCAAATTAGGTAAGTAGTACCTATTCAACATTAGCTAAATTGGGATTGGTTTCAAAACATTCACTCAACATAAGTTCACTCTCCAATATCATATAATGCTGGATCCTGTAGCACTCAAGTCATCATCACAAATTCCATCTGGGTTTCGCTCTGCATAATAGCTGGAAAAGTTTTGTCGACGGTGACTAGCTTCACGAGACCAGAAGCTTTGAATCTAATGAGGAGTCAAAAATTCTTCTTTGCTGAATAAACCAGAGCGCCGCATTTCTTGAGCAACTTCAGCTGCAATAACGCTGAATTAGCTGCTTTTTGGTGCTGCAAAGTCCATGCTAAAACTTTTCTAAGCTACGCCATAACAGCAGTCACATTATATGTAAAAGAGGAAATTTTTTCGAAAGACTAATTTTAGTTTCATAAATAAAACATGTCATTTTGGTTCTGAAAAAATATTCAGATATGAAAGGTTAAAAAATGAAAAAAATACTGATCTTTTACTTTTTTTGCATACTGTAATGTATTGATTTTTTCCTGCGCAACTAAAATCAAGTAAAATATTTAAGTCAGGCCCTCTACTGATGACTCGAAAATGTTTGGCTCATAGATTTTTCGAAACTGTAAGAGATGGTTATGTCTGTGCTCTTAAAATGCACTGTTTTTATATGCAAATTTGGGTATAATGGGTCGATCTGACGCTTTACTAAATTTTTTTTTGTGCTTAGACTAAGAGATAAGCTATGTAAAAGGGGCCAAACTATTTTGCTTTTTAGGTAAGAGACCCAGAGGAGCCGTAAATATGTTAAAATTTTTGTAATTTTCAAAGAATATGTATTGAGTTTAAACTGCAATGTAAAGTGTAAAGTGAAGTGTATAACAATTTTTTGCATTCAGCTGATCAGAAATTTTTTTCTCCATCAATTGGTAGCTGTTTTAACGGAGGATATTAAGTATTCGTTGAGAAAAGGCTGTTCTTTTGCAATGCACGGTTTTTATATGCAAAGTTGGGTAGGTATATTGGGTCAATCAGACCCTTGTTTTGGTAGTCCATGGTACTTTTTTTGACTGTAGCACAGCGGATCTTTGTTTTCAAGTCAAATGAATAGCACCATGATGCTTAGAATAAAAAACTGTGCTATATATGTTGTTCTGAGGTATGATTAATTTTTGACTTATAACGAGTGTAGACAGTGTATCTACACGTGCCGTTTACACTTACGGCCAAAACGCATTTTATCGCGTTTAGTTTGACCACCCGGTCTTTGATTTACCATTCCGGCTATCAATCCATCTAAAAGCGATTAGTTCGCAGTCGGACAGACTCCGACAGTAGGACGTGCGGAGGCTACCCAACCATGCAGCGTTAAATGGTTGGACTTTACATTGCGTACGTGTTTCGAGGGACACGCAACACGAGTTGCCTGCGGAAACCAAAGGGCGCTACTTGCGCTAATGGTTTTTCCCGATCTCTCCACAGGCTTAACATGATTAGCGGTCATGTCGCCTATGATTTGTATGTAAAGAAAAGGGGATGTATATGGTTTCCATAGGCAACTCGCGTTGCGTGTCCCTCGCAACACGTACGCGATGTAAAGTCCAACAATTCAACGCTGCGTGGCTGGATAGTCTCCGCACGTCCTACTGTCGGAGTCTGTCCGACTGCGAACTAATCGCTTTTAGATGGCTGGATAGCCGGAATGGTAAATCAAAGACCGGATGGTCAAACTAAACGCGATAAAATGCGTTTTGGCCATAAGTGTAAACGGCGCGTGTAGATACACTGTCTACTTAACTCACCATTGTCGAAGGTTGAACTTATCAGAAATCGTGTCTTAATGCCTTTGACTGCTTTGCATCATCCACTCTCGTTTATAGCACTTACATACATTTAATTTACCACATTTTTTCTTTTTCTTAAAGCTTTAAATCTTTTATTATAATCTTTATAATTTAATGGTAGGTTTAAACTTTAAGCTCCTCTCAGTTTACAACTCTCGCTTAGCAAGCTCATTTTTCGAAACTTCACATGCACCATTCTCCTAGGTCCAGGCGACCATATTTAAACTTTATCTTTATCTTGCAAATTATCTTTATCTTTATCTTTCCTAATTTTTTAACTTCATCTTTATCTTTATCTTCTAGATTATAAAACTTCAACTTTATCTTTATCTTTTATCTTGCAAAAAAGCCTTATCGTTTACAACACTAGTCCGGACCCCCAAATTCACAAAAAAACCGGAAAAATATGACTTTTGACACGATATTTTGTGCTACTTTTGGCCTTTTCAGGCTTAGTCCTCCCAAAATTGGTGTTGGTCCCCCCAGAGTAGGAGGGCCAGCCACGTGCCTGATTAGAGTTTCGAAAAATTTGTGTGTCCAAAATGCACAAAGACTTTCAGGGATCATCTTTGTACATGTACAAAGGGACCTTGTACAAAAAACACGGTAAAGCACCACAAAAAGTATAAACAATAAAAACGCGCTTTAATCGCAAGAGCGTACGAAAAATCGGAAAGCGAAAAATCGATCGGAGGAGCACATTCGGCAAACACGGCTATCAAAACTTTTTTGAAAGTTACGCGCTGAATGATTTTGCCCAAATTCTATGTCGGAAATAGATAAAATAGGCAAAAAATTCAAAAAATCCAATCTAAGTTTGAATAGCTATGAATTCCTAACGCTTGCCGAAAAAAACTTTAAGCCCAAACTGAGGTCGAATCATGATTTAAACTATGAACAAAAATACAATAATACAATTTTAAAATGGGACGCGAAGCTATTTAAGGAACGAGCGTAAAAACAAGATTCACATCATTAGCGCTTGCTTAAGCAAACTCTCCATATCGGCGGTTTCGTTGGATTCTGAGAGGAATGCAATTAAGTTATTAGGTAATTCATTAAGCAAAATGTAACAAAATAAGAAAAAAACAGATAACTTATGATTCATAATCGACTGACTCAATTTAAAAATTTTAAATTTGAAAAATTTAGTATTCAAATACCAATTCATTCGTAGATTATGTCATGAGCAGGACGAAAGCTAACGATCAGAAATGCACGTGGGAAGTTCGGAGGCCGAAACCGCAGATGCATAGCCCGATGGGTCAGGGGCATACCTGGGCACGGGGGGATTGGGGGTATGCAAACCCCGGAAAAAAATTTCAAAATTTGAATCCGGGGGATATTTTGATTGCTGGGGGGTATTTCAACTTCTGAGGGGGCGCATACCACACAAACCCCCCACGCCCAAGTGTGGTCAGGGGCATACCTGGGCATGGAGGGGTTGGGGGTAATGCAAACCCAAGAAACCAAAATACTCCCTACAAGAATTCAATTTTTGAATTTTTTTGGTTTTTTTCAGTAATTTTTTCATGCAAATGGATAGTGCTCGATGAGAAACGTTGAAAAATGGTGTTTTTCGCCACAACACCATTTTTTGACGTTTGAAAAATCTTGCACCCCCCCCCCCCACCTGAACTTTGGTACCGCCAACCTATGGTCAAGGGGTCAAATATTGTTTTTCTGGGCCAAAATAAACTTAAAAGATGATATATTCGTTAATCGCAGAATAGCGTCAAAACGACATTAATGTGAAGTCAACTTATAACAATTTTAAAGAAAATTTTCAATTTTTATCCATTTACAGCCTTCGTAATATCACATTTTCCAGGGAAAATTTCCTTTTTCCACATTTTACTGCAAGATGGACATGGAGCATAACTTTTTGAGAAAAATAGGGCAAGACTAGGGCTGAAAAAGGAGAAAGATACAAACATCTGTTGCAAAAACGCATGAAGTCGACTAGTAACTGTTAATTATGACACTTTTCACGCCATTCTAACGCCTATATTAGTCCTAAGGTCATTTTAGGTAAAAAAAACTTTCCGACTGAGCCTAGATCTCGGTTTAACCGAGTAAGAAAGCCCCGACACACTCTTAAAACTAAATTCTTAAAATTCTTAAGCTTCTGCTCGCGATTTTTCGATTTTATTGACTTTTTAAGTCCCGTCCATAGTCGTTTGCACTGTTTCTGATCATTGAAACTTTTCGACCGCCAAAAATTCGTCCTGACCATAGGTGGGCAGCACCAAAATTATGGGGGTGCAAGATTTCTAAAAGGTCTAAAAATGGGCTTAAAAATGGTGGTATGGCTAAAAAACACCATTTTTCAACGTTTCTCCACTGGCATCAAAAAATTGCGATAAAAAACAAAAAATTTTAAAAAATTGAATTCTGGGGGGGGGGTTATTCGGTTTCTTGGGGGTGCACCCCCTGACCCCCCACGCCCACGTGTGGCCCCGACCCACTCGGAATATATATTATGTTTTCCGCTTATTAACTTGACTACTAAACACATGATATAATATTGACGAGATAAGGTTTCGAAGCTATATTAACATAAAAAACACCTCACTTATTAAAAGTGAAAATTTATTCATTACGGCCGCTGATAACCTAACACCTGATAGCACAAACTGCCAGCGCAGCCAGAATTCTGGGGAGGGATCTGATGGAGCTAAATTTTCAAAATAGCAACAAAAAATCAATCCTGGGGGTCTATCGATCTGCTATTATGAAAGATTTAGTAATTAAATGGCAATGGCTTACACTAGTTGTCGCAGTTTTATCCAAACCAATATTATAATTCGGAAAGGATTAATTATGATATTGTGTAAACCAAAAAACGAAAAGGAACGGAGAGACGCCGAGTGGTTAACAGTTAAACCTACGAATCGCAAGGTTCTAGGTTCGAATCCACGTTGACGCAGTTCTTTTCGGCAGGCCAACCCAGCCTTTCATCCCTCCGGGGTCGATAAATGGGAAGCTGCACTTGTGTGGCGGATGGTAACAGCGTTCTGCGCAGTCACACTGGCCCCGTGACCCAGATTCGGTCTAATCAGACACGCTGGCCTAGGGCTGCGTATCGGGAAAAATAGGCACCCGCACCTACAGCAGAGGTGAATCAAGTAACTTCTTGCTACGGGATTTTACCATTTTTACCAAAAAACGAAAAGTAACACTAGTGTAGATTAGGATCGAATTAAATTATAACGCATCGTAAAATTAATTTAGTGTGCAAACTAAATCGAATATTAAACTGCTTCAAACAGTCTGAATGTCAAATTAAATTCAAGCCACAGAATCTTGTATAGGAAACATTTAAACCATTTTGCAAAGTGAAGTTAAAGTTGTAAAGTGAACTATTTAAACTTTTTAAATATTTGAGCCACCTTCGTTGTCCGCCGACGTAACTTGCTTTTCAGGCTCTAATTTTTTCTGCGCGCATGCCAACATCGATTCGTCGATAGTGTTTTTGGCAATAAGTCGTATAACTTTAACTTCTCTGCGCAAAAAACACCGCTTTTATATTTATTTACTTTCGAAAGGTGTTAAATACTGTAGGTACTTTAATTAAACATCCAGAAAAATGCGAAAAAAATTTCTATTACTATGAAACCAATTGAATAATACAAATGTCGAAAAGAAAAACCGCAAAGAGATTTCTGCTAAACGACTGTTTACAGTGAAAAAACGGTTGCCTCAATCATATGTTAAATTTAAACCATATCGATAATATGTACTATTATAATAAATAACATTAATCATTTATAATTGTCGAAAAACTATTGATAATATTAAGAATATATTATTAATATAATATGTATGTATGTGAATAAATAATTATTTAAATTATTACATATAAATATAATATTTTTATAAATACAGTGCTCGCCATGAAACATGGAACACTATAATCGTCAGATTTATATTAGATGATGCGTCGCGAGCGCCGCCTTTCGTCTATAATGCGCTATCATCTCTTTTTTATTATTATAGGATATTTATCTGTATCATGCTGTTAATCTGGCGATGCGAACATGCGCAATTTAGCTATTAATAGCGCCAACAAGAAGGAAGCGCGCATGTGAATGCCGTGAAGCGCTGCACGTGCCTGACTATATAGCTAAAGGTCATTTCATGTGCTCGCACTCGCCTGAATATAGTACGGCATTCACGTGCGCGCTTCCGGCATTCACGTGCGCGCTTCCTTCTTGTTGGCGCTATTAATAGCTAAATTGCGCTGTCCGCATCGCCATATTAACGGCACGATACAGATAAATATCCTATAATAATCAAAAAGAGATGATAGCGCATTATAGATGAAACGCGGTGCTCGCGACGCATCATCTAATATAAATCTGATGATTACAGTGCGTCATGTTTCATGGCGAGCACTGTATAATATTCTTATACATAGGCTACAGTACTTGGTCTGTCCCAGTCTGTGGCACCGGTCCTCGGCTTGACGGTCGTTATACGGATTATAATCAATATCGTGCAATATTATAATATTGGCCGATGTCAAATTAATACCTATTGTGAAAAGCATTTGAAAAATACAATTAATTAATTTAAAAAATTTCTAAATTTTTATCACCTAATCCCCCTGCTTTCGTAGACAAAAGAAAAACAAAGAGATCGTCGTCGGAGTTGAATGTATCGATTAGCACTTGCCTTAAACCAATACAAAACGTATAATTCAAAAAATAAACTAAAAAGATAAAAAATAATAAAGTAAAAAAAGAAAAATACAGAGAAACATTCGATAATCGAAAACAAAATCAGGTCAAAATTGAATAAAGATGAGCAAGTATTTCTACCTAGATTTTAAAAGCAAATATAAGAACGAAGCAACTACAAATGAATACATGAAATAATAAAATAAACAAGTAATTTGAAACATAACAAATAAAGATAATTAGAAAAAAATATAAAACAAACTCAATAATATAAATAAATAGACCCCAAGAATAAAATTTTTAAGATTTTTATCGTTTTCCCGCAAAATTAGTTTGATGCGGCTGTACGGGGCTTTATGACCCTAACATTAACTTTTCGACATTTGTTCACGTTTGAAAATTTTAGGACCCCCAGAAATGAGGCGCTGCCAATATAAATGCATGCATACCTCTCAACTACGGGTGTACTGCCATCCATTCTCGAGTATTTATATTTCCTCTGCTGCAAATACTCTTCCATTATGTCCAAAACCATTGTAAATTGACTAAACAGCAGCACCTTGCAATTCTGCGACAAAATGAGCAAATTTTATATGAATAACGAAAATTTGGACTAATTCGAGTCAGAAAAGAATGTGGTTGTATTACATTAATGAATAATTTGTAATAAACATTTAAATGATAATTTTTTTGTAATTTTCTTTCAAATAAGACAAGTTCTTCATAATTAAACGAAATATGTACTTCGGTTTTAGCCTCGGGCAATAATTTGTCCAGTGCCCTAAATTTGGCCGACGCGGTTATCGATTTGGCCGGCAATTTGAATTTCGTCAAATTCTATCAGAAATGTTAGCATTTGTGACATTAAAACAAGCACGTATCTCTGGGGGGATGAGGGGTTCAGACCCCCCAAAATTCTAAAAAATCGTAACTTTTTGAACGTTATTTTGTGCTATTTTTGGTGTTTTTGGGCTTAGTCCCCCAAAAATTAGTGTTGGTCCCCCAAAATAGGACCGCCAGCTGCGTGCCTGGACATTAATTCGGGACTACATCGGAATTAGTCGAATACAAGAAGGATAGTTTGGAAAAAAACTAAAAAAATATGCAGCGTTTTACCAGCTTATCACAGTATCAAGCCCAATCTAAACAATTCAGAGCTCATGCGATATGGAAAGCATTTAAATGTCAAATTACGAATTTGTGTCAAATTAAATGGTAAACTGCTAATAAAAGTCACATCTTCGGCTCATATAAACAGAATTATGAAACCCAATGCTCTGAATAGATGCGTATGCCTTTATTTAGACCCCGTAAAAGATTTTGGCCAGCTGCCAGAGGTTTATGCGCTAAGGTGATTCGTTTACAGTATAAATTAAATATAATTAAAATGTTCTATTGAAACATTCGAAATACAGGTATCAAAATGTGTAAATATAAATTTTTTTATTTATATATAAAATTTTCACTTAAAATAACGGGAATTCTCCTGCTGATGTCGATAATGGAGGATTTACAAAAAAATTAGTATGCATAGAAATCGTTCGAGATTTGATTTGTGTGATTTTTTGCATGTACGTAAAATTATCACACGATGCCCAAGCATAATATGAAGAGAATTTAGAGGCCAATACATTGATGTCGAGCCGATAATTGATTTATATTATTTACTTATTATCATGTAATTTATATGTTTCTTCCGATGAATATTTATTGATGCATAATTTTTAAATTGAATAAATTTGATTTTTATATACAATTTTTTATTATTTGACCGGCTTCATATAAACATTACAGCATCTTACCTAGAGTTCCGACCATAGGTGGGCGGCACCGAAATTCTGGAGGGGTGCTAGATTCTTCGAACGTAAAAAATGGCCTTAAAAATGGTGGAACGGCGAAAAACACCATTTTTCAACGTTTCTCATCGAGCACTATCCATTGGCATCAAAAAATTGCGAATAAGACAAAAAAATTTCAAAAATTGAATTCTGGGGGTATTTTGGCTTCTCGGGGGAGGGGGTGCATACCCCCAAACCCCCACGTCCAGGAGTGGTTCCGACGAGTTACACATATTCATTCTTATATGTTAATATGATTAACGAATAAATTATTTAACAACTTATACATTATTCTTCTATCCATTGTTTACTAATCGAATCTTAACTTTCGAGCTAAAATAAACAATGTCTGAATACGATTTTAAAAACTCATTGAATTTTATATCACCTTTATCGAAAAGAAGCGACTCTGAGTAGAAACGTCACAAACCCAATATGATTTTAATTTTTTTAAATAATCAGAAATAATCACATCTTTCACTAATTCCCGAAACTAACAATCATTTGCAACGCACATTTTACTCTTTACGAAACAATTTATACGCTCAAAGTACGCTATACGAAAATTTAAACAAAACCGCTACCTTATATTGTTTACACATCCTGTGTAATTCAAAGTCGCTCATAACGGACATATCCTCGATGACCAGCGCGGGATTCGCGTCTCTGTGGCTTTTTCCTTATAAAAATTCATTTCATTCAGACTTTACACCGAATACAGTACGCTCATAAACAGATTGTCCCGTTAGATAATTTCACGATCAATGTAAACTGGTTACGAAGATTACACGTTGAAAACATGAACGTTTAAAGAAAAAAATATTTAGCACGAAGGGCGAGCGAATCTCCCGTAAATTTGCAGTGTAAAGTGGCATCTCTAAGAGGCATTCTTACGAAAACTTTGTTTAATAAAGACGTTTGTTCTATTCGATGCTCCAGTTATTATTCACGAATTTTTTAAACGCATATTTATTCATAATAAAGGAATTAGTGTATGTCAAAGCACTCGTGAGAGATACAATTTTACATAGCCTAAATCGAATAAATTTCAGACAGGTCAGATCAGTGATCCACTTGAGGCGTTTATCTAAAGCCGTTAGTTTAGTTGGCGATTAGATTTTTTCACTTAAAGATAAGTTTTTCAAATTTAGTGCTAAATTTTACTTTTCGTACTAATTTTTCGGTTTAAAGTGAGCCAAGAAGAGGAGCAGTGTAGGAATTAAACGATTAAAACTGCTTAGTGTCCATTATGCATATGGATTTAAGACGATTGAATAAGAGCTTACAATATAACTAATTACAATTTTCATGAATTGATTGAACCCAAGATAACGACTTTACATCCCCGGTAGCCAAAAACAAAACCAGTAAGCAAAATAATATAAATGGTCTTGTAAACTATATAACGTCATAAAGAATTGATTTAAACGCGCATAACGATCTGCAAGCCACTTTTCACAGCAGCAGGCACGTAGCTCTGGGGGAATAGGGGGTTCGGACCCCCCAAAATGCAGAAAAATCGGATGTTTTAAGCGTTATTTGGTGCTATTTTTGGCTTTTTTGGGCTTAGTCCCCCAAAATGTGGTGTTGCTCCCCCTCCAAAAATAGGACGGCCAGCTTTGTACGTGCCTGCCGAGCAGTAGACCTCTCAGATTAGTAGGAAATATCGATGAAACTTGCCCGGCAATTAAGAAAGTCTAGCGAGTGCGCTAATTAACATACTTTAAACAACATACACGCTTCTTTGGATAGTAGGAAAATAAAAAACTAAGCAAATGAAAAAGAAACACTTCGTGTAAAGTTAATCGAGAGTATGTAGAGGTAGAAAATAAAGTTTTGGACGCTCATTTAACAAGATGACATAAAAAAAGGAGGTTTACATGTTACACAAAGTTCTACTGCCGAAGTGTAATCAGTAAACAAATTTACAATAGTTACAGTAGACTGCGCAAAATCATTAGGAAGCCGTATTAAAAATGAACCAAACTTCGAAGCTATTTCTGAAAAAATCGTTTCTCATTCTTTACACTCGCGTCTTCGTGCCTGAGTCGTCATTTAGGTATATAAAAAGCGAGTGATGGAAACACAATTAGCACGCTCTAGATTCGAAAACTTTCACCGCGCTTTTTAAACTTCATGTCGTTTACTTTACACTGACCAAAGGAAGGCGAAAACGGACTCACGATCAAGCGTTTAAACTAACGACGACCCTTTTAATCGTTGTTTTCGATAAGTGACTTTATCGTGTAAAGCGACTTAAACTTTATATATTTACTCGGTAGAACAATCCTTGCCTGATGATAAGCGCTAGTTTAAAGTAAACGAGACCTCTGGAAAAATGCATAGCATTTCGTCTCAATGTTAGCAGCGTTCCGGAATAATTTTTTGCCACATTATAAGGCTACAAGAACGTACTTTAAAATACGATTCAACGGACTAAAAGCGCTTCTTGACACTGAGCCTAAAGCATCCTAAATCGAATTTTAAAATGATCAATTGATGACGCCATTTTAAAATTGCACAACGGACTAAACAACCCCTACAGCGCGTCACTTTACACAACTCAAGGCTTTCACGGTCTATCCATAATTTTATAGAGCATCCAAGCGCTGAAGCTATCCAGTTTAAACTAACGAACCACAAATTTTTTAAAGAAAGAATCCCTTGACAAATGTTCGAATTTCAAAATAAATTCTTACATGATGGGTACTTAAATAAGTTTGTAACTACCAGGGAACGACCGAAGCTTCGGCTTCGGCCGAAGCTGTAGGTGTTTTCTTGCTTTGGCCGATGGCCGAACCAAGAAGGAAAAAGTCCGAAGGCCGAAGCTTTATTCCACAGCAGTTTTTTATTCGCATTAAAATTTAGACCATGTGCAATATAACTATCCTCAGACGCCGCCATTTAGCATCAATTTATCTTCTAGTCACCTTAAGTCTAGTTGAAAATATGCTCACAACAGCAACTTTGACTATATAAACAGCAAGCAACCATGTATTAATAACAAAAGCTGACTCATCTAAGCATTGTACCCGCTCCGCATCTGTTTCCATTCCTAGAAAAGTTCGACTACAGGGATCGTCATGAAAGATGACGCACTATCATCCTCAGAATTATAATAGATGATGCGTCACGAGCGCCGCGTTTCGTCTATCATGCGCTATCATCTCTTTTTTATTATTATACACTATTAATCCGTATCATTCCTTTAATCTGGCGATGCGGACGGCGCAATTTAGCTATTAATAGCGCCAACAAAAAAGTAGCGCGCACGTGAATGTCGTTCTATATTTAGGCGAGCCGACATTAAAATCGATGTTTTTGCCAGCCGGCGACAGACAACGAAGAATTTTGCAGAAAGGTACACAATACAGAGCAACTCACCTAAATATAGAACGACATTCACATGCGTGCTTCCTTCTTGTTGGCACTGTTAATAGCAAAATTGCACCGTCTGCATCGCCAGATTAACGGAATGATACAGATTAATAGCGTATAATAATAAAAAAGAGATGATAGCGCATGATAGACGAAACGCGGCGCTCGCTATGCATTATCTATTATAATTCTGAGGATGATAGTGCGTCATCATTCATGACGATCACTGTATGAATGAATCAATAGCGATCGCGAATGACCTGAAACTTAAGGAAAAAGCCACACCCTTATTCCTACATGTACAAAGATGGTCCCTAAAAGCCCTTGTACATTTTGTACAATCAAATTTTTGTGTAGGTATTATATTATAGTAATAGTACAGTAGCGATTTTAATGTGGTGAAAGAGGGTTTTCGACCTTTGGTATTGTATTTTAGCTAATTTCTGGGTTTCTGACGTCAAAAATTACTAAAAATTGTCTCAAAACGGAGCGAAGCGCCGAAAAGTGGACATTTTATTTCAAAAATGCAATTTCTGACATTGTAAAGATATATAGGACAAAAAATTACTCATTTCAAAAATTTTTTTTATTTTTTCACCTTTTTACAGTTTTTGTCTTCTCAAAATCTTTGTACATTTTGTACGCACAAATTTTTGGGTACTATAATATGACACAGTAGCGATTTTAATGTGATAAAAACAAAGTTGTTTGACTTTTGGTAGTGTGTTTTAACTAATTTCTGGGTCTCTAAGGGCAAAAATTACTAAGAATAGTCTTAAAACGGCGCGAAGCGCCAAAAAATTTGACACTTTTCTTTTTGAAACGCAATTTATGTAATTATGAAGATATATAGAACTCACAATTACTCATTTCGGCGTGAAGCGCTCAAAATTTTAGCGAATTTCAGACCTTTTTTGCAATTTTTGTCTTCCCAAAAATCTTTGTACATGAGGAAAAATCTTTGCTGAGTACAAAAAAAAACACTGCTGTGTACCATTCTGTTTTGTATCAAATCAAATAATTGCTTCACGGTCGACGTGTTAACTTTCTTGAGTTTCTGCATCTAATAAGGGGAAGAAATCTCTATTTGCTTTTATGTCTACCTTACTTCTAGAAATTTAAGTATCGCCATGAAAATTAGGAATTTATAAATTCATTGTTTTCATAATTCTCAAAAATTCCAGGTTTTATCCATAATGATACATTATATTTTTATATATTCAGGATAGTAAATCTGATGAAGATCAATACATATTAACTGCTGATATAGATGAAATGTCTAATTATGAAATCAATGTTAATGAAAAGAATTAATTGCGCTTTTGAAAAAATTTTTGCAATGAATGACACGATTTTATTACTTCATGTTTACTCCTGAAACATAATCAAGCGTGACTTTCATATTTGTGACTCAATTCGCAACTCATTCTTCATACTATAGTCTGTTTCATTTATCCGAGAGCTTTTTCAGTAAATGTTTTCGGAGCTTACAGTAACCCCTTATTTCTTATTTACTGTAAGTCGCAAGATCTCACTTTAGCTACGTAGCGAAGAAGGGTTTTTCAATAACATTTTTGTGGCATAATTTATTCTCGTCTTCCAGCAGATCAATTGACTTACTGATAAAAATCGCTTATTCATCTTGTCCTGAGTCGACACTTTAAACACAATCGACTAAGATGTTACAGTGGTCGCCATGAAAGATGACGCGGCATCACCCTCAGAATTATAATGGATGGTGCGTTGCAAGCGCCGCGTTACGTCAATCATGCGCTATCATCTCTTTTTTCTATTCAGCACCATTAACCTCCATCATCCCGTTAATCTGGCAAAGCGGACGGCACAATTTAGCTATTAATAGCGCCAAAAAGAAGGAAGCGCGCCAGAATTCACGTGCGCGCTTCCTTGTTGGCGCTATTAATAGCTAAATTGCGCCGTCCGCATCGCCAGATTAACGGGATGATGGAGGCTAATGGCGCTGAATAGAAAAAAGAGATGATGGCGCATGATGGACGTAATGCAGCGCTCGCGACGCACCATCCATTATAATTCTGAAGGTGATGGCGCGTCATCTTTCATGGCGACCACTGTAAGAAACACTGCGAACTCCCACATAGCTCAGTGGTGAAACCTCTTGCTTGTATTCGAAGCAACCCGGGTTCAATTCCAGCCGATAGCTTTTTGTTTAGCGCACTTACTGTAGTATGTCCCAGTACTAATTAAATGCCTAAATCAAATTTATTTGGGCGTATTAGTGCATTAAAAATGGAAGAATTCTAGCCACTCGCCCTCAATAAGCTGATCTGCCGAAGAACAGTAATTCGTCTTGTTTACCTTACTGTAGCCCTTAAAAGAATTGACTAAAAAGCTCTCAAATAAATGAAAGAGACTATAATCAGAATTCGAATAAAGAATTTATACAAATTCGGCCTTTGGCCTTCGGCCGAAGCCGGAGCAAGAGCTGGCCGAAGCTTCGGCTTCGGCTGAAGTAAAATTTTGGAGCTTCGGTCGTTCACTGGTAACTACCGATCTAAACATAGTTTAAACAACTACCCACTTTACACAGCGCCTTGGCCATTTTAGCCAAAGTCTCATCGTCGTAATGTTTGCGCAATAGAAGCGGATGATTGGCCGCCTTCCTCAACTGCATCAAATAGCTGCGCGCTTGATTATTGGACAAAATGGCCGAATTTCGACTGTTGTTCTTGATTGAGGCCAAACACTGCTCCTCCTCTTGCTGCTGTTGTAAAGTGCGCAAAGCTTTTGTGCATTCGGTCATCAGAGCGCCGTAGAGCTCGAGCTGAGTATCGGCTAATTCGCAAAACTCGATAAATTCGTGTTTTTTCGGCAATTGATTGAGAACCTCGCATTTTTTCGACACACAGTTTTGAGTACAAAATTTCAATTATAATTAACAGGTTTACATAGGAGTTCGCCTATGTTATAACTCGGGACGTCGTTTAGAATTTGATAAAAATACTCTTGACACCGATCTCCAGCCCCTCAATTTTGGCAGAGGCTTGTTTTTGACAATTTTTAGACGCTTCTTACCATTGTTGGCCAAAAACTAAAGGTCATTTACTCTCCTAATCTTAAACATGGCTGGCAACTAAGCATGTAACACGGGGCCTTATGGGGATCCCACCTAAGGTTGGACGTCTCCCCTAATCTCCCAAACGTCAGAAAATGTCCGACCTACGCAGTCACGTAGCTGGCCGTCCTATTTTGGGGGAACCAACACCAATTTTGGGAGGAGACTAAGCCAAAAAGGCCAAAAATAGGACATAACAGTGTTTTTTTTGTACAAGGTCCGCTTGTACATGTACAAAGATGGTCCCTAAAAGTCTTTGTACATTTCGTACACACAAATTTTTGGGTACTATAATATGGTACAGTAGCGATTTTAGTGTGGCAAAAACAGATTTGTTCGACCTTTGGTTACGTATTTTAGCAATTTCTAGGTTTCTGAGGGCATACATCAGTAATAATCGTCTCAAAACGGCGCGAAGCGCCAAAAAATTTGGCATTTTTCCTTTCAAAATGCAATTTCTGATATTATAAAGATATATAAAACACACAATTGCTCATTTCGGCGCGAAGCGCCGAGAATTTTCGCGAATTTCGAACCTTTTTTGCAGTTTTTGTCTTCCGAAAAATTTTTGTACATGTACAAAGACGGTCCTTAAAAGTCTTTGTACATCGCGAAAAATCTTTGCCGAATACAAAAAAACCGTGGGACATAATAACGTTTAAAAAGTCCTATTTTTCTGATTTTTCTAAATTTGGGGAGGGGGTCGGGCGGGACCCTCCTACGATTCTACCCAAAGCTACATGCCTGGACCTACGTGAGTTTTGGAGAAAGCTGCGTTTTTGGGCCATTTTAACGAGTTCATTGACCGTTTTTGGCCATGGAGGCCATCTACCCTTCCCGAAAATAGCCACGAACCCCAACCCTGACGTTTGAGCTGTTACATATCTGCTGAGACTCTACCACCTAAAAACTAAAACCTTTAAAGGTATGACACATATATACAGCATGACCGACCAAAGCGCTCAAACAAAGAGAAACTCAAGCGGAAATGGTCCTAAAAAATTATTTCGTGAGTTAAAAGAGCCCAAATGCAACAATAATTGACCTTTGTCCGATTTTAAGCACTTCTGCGAAAGAATTTTGAATTTTTGTCCGTTTTTGCTCCAATTTTGCCTAATATATGCTCCCCTAAACATACTGTCTCTTGTCTTCCGGTAGAAGGGTCTACGCGCAGGGCCAAACGTTCCGCAGTCCTACAAAAATATTCAACGGTCAGACACGGGTCAACTTAATTGGGCAAGTCCTTTTTTTACGATTCCAACATGAACGTAACACCTCGAAATTTTAAGTGGGAATTCCCAATCACTTTCAGATCGAGGAGTTAATTAATGACCTACATTTTTCGCCAATAAATGGCAAAAAAGCACCTAAAATAGCCAAAAAACGCAAATTTTCGCCAAAAATGTAGAAATCAAAAGTTTTCGATCTATTTGCTCAAAAGCACCAAATTTTCGGCGCTTTGCGCCATTTTAAACTCATGTTTTGACTATATTTTGTTCAATTTGTTCCGACTTTTCGATTTTCTGTTCGAAATATGTCTTTATGCTTCTAGAAAGATAGAGCATAGTCAAAAACATTGAAAAACGATGTTTTTGACGCGTACTTATTAGTTTCTGACCCCAAAAAAGGAACTTTTATCATGTCAGCCCCTCAGGATTCCCATGCTGCGCATGTATGATGGGGGACCACCGACATTGGATATTGGGACACCTCCAAAACCCCGCTACACGTACATATGGGCCTCACCCTGCGCAAGAAAAGAAATCTATGAGCCCCCAGTGCTCTTTTTTGTGTTCGGCAAAGATTTTTCCCTGATGTACAACAGACTTTTGGAAAGACAAAAACTGCAAAAAAGGTTATAAATTCGCAAAAATTTTCGGACGCATTCGAGCCGAAATGAAGTAATTGTGTGTTCTATATATCTTTATAATGTCAGAAATTGCGATTTTGAAAGGAAAAATGCCTAAAATTCTTCTAGGCAGCCTCGCGCCGTTTTGAGACGATTATTAGTGATTTTTGCCCTCAGAAACCCAGAAATTAGCTAAAATACACCACCAAAGGTCGAACAACTCTGGTTTTGCCTTACTAAAATCGCAACTGTACCATATTATAGTCCCCAAAAATTTGTGTGAACAAAATGTACAAAGACTTTTAGGGACCATCTTTGTACATGTACAAACGGACCTTGTACAAAAAAAAACACTGCTAAATAGTCAGAATAACAGACAAATAGATCTGCTTATCAAATTCTCAGAAAAAAACGAGTATTTAGTTGAAAAATTGTCGGAAAAAAACCTCTGACATTGTAAATATTTATATACAGTAGGAAAAAAAGACAAAAATCAGAAAAGCTCAAAGTTAGATCGAAGACCTGCAGCAACACAAGTAATAAAGCAATGAGAAAAAATAGGCACAGCGGAAAGTTTGATTATTTAAAAAATTTTGAAAACTTCGAAATTTGGCACATTCGACGGCTATAAATCACGAAAGACTAAAAATAGATCCCAACCTATTCGGCATCGCTTAGCAATAAAAATCAGCTTCAATACATAAAAGTTGTGGCAAATCTTATCAATAATCCCAACAAAAAAGTTAAAAAAACGTTCATTAACAACATAAAAAATATTTTATCCAAAAAACTAAAAAATAAATATTATCGACTGAAAAATAATAATTTTCAAGCAATCTATGCAAATGACCTCGCATTTCAATCTTCTCAAAACGAACGGCCTCATTATGCTCTTCGCTTGCTCAATTTTATCGCGCTCGTACTCCAGCATCGATTTTGTCTTCTTAATCGGAAAAATAAATAAAAAATTATAAAAATAAAAAAGCAACGAAAACAAGACAAATAGGACGGTAACAATAATTAACAAAAAATAGAAACTGATAGACTTGAGGAAATGATTCGCATAAATGTTTCCCGAATTTCTACGATATTTATTGCAGTTGCGCTTCTGGTCCTGAAAACATAATTATTACAGATGCGTTTCTCAACCACACGTGGGCGTTGGGGGGGGGGGTACGAACCCCCAGAAAACCGAATACCCCCCACCAGAATTCAATTTTCAAATGGGTTATGAACGCCCCAGAACACCGATGACCCACCCCCGATTAGAATTCAATTTTTGAATGGGATGACCACCCCCATGAGAATTCAATTTTCGAATGGGGTGACCAACCCCTATTAGAATTCAATTTTTGAATGGGGTATGAACCCCACAGAAAACCGAATACCCCCCCCCCCACCAGAATTCAATTTTTGAATTTTTTTCGTTTTTTTCGCAATTTTTTGATGTGCCAATCGATATTACTCGAGGAGAAACGTTGGAAAATAGTCTTTTTTCGCCTTTATACATACCATTCTTACGACCATTTTTTAAACTTTGAAAAATCTCGCATCCCCCAGAATTTCGGTGCTGCCCACCAATGTTCTCGGCCCAAAGTCAGATAAAGGCCGCTCTTTCAGATACATGATTGCATGTTTTGATCGGGTATGTTTGATATAGGTCGCGGTTGCGCTTCTGGACTGTCAAATTATAAGCATTCGCAGTCAGGGATTTCAACCCCCCCTTGGCCCAAAAGAGTGCGCAAAATTAATGATTTTTGAGCGATTTTTAGCGATTTTCGGGTTTAAACGGCTAATTTTTCCGCCCAAGTCAGGGTTCTGCCCTCCCCTTTGGGGTACCGCCCACCCCCTCTTAGGAAAATCCTGGATCCGCCACTGTTCGCAGTTGCACTCATTTTTTATGCAAATTTTTGCAAAGGGTTGCGCTTTCAGACAGATAATTTTAAACATTCGCGGCTGAGTCCATTTATTTATTTATGCAAATTTTTACAAATACTGGTAGCTTGGCGCTTTTAAACCGTAAACTTCAAGCTAATTCGTAGTTGCACTTATTTATGCAAATTTTCACAAACACTGGCTGTTGTTGCGCTTAGGGACCAAAAATTTAAGAAATAGCCTTGCGCAAATTTTCAGCAAAGCTGGTTGCGGTTGCAGTCCAGAAAAACCCTAAACTTCTAACGTCGATCTGTTGCAGCTGCTCTCATGCACGAAGATTTTCAGAAATTTTGATAGTAGCAGTCAGGGGCGGATTTCGGGGGCGGCCCCTCCCCCTCCCACATGGCCCAAAATAGTGCGCAAAACTAGGGATTTTTGAGCGATTTTCGGCTTAAAACGGTTAATTTTTCCGCCAAAGTCAGCCTTCCGCCCCCACCTATAGGGATACCGCCCCCTCCTTAGGAAAATCCTGCATCCAACATTGGTAGCAGCAGTTTCAAAAATTTTAAGAATATTTATGAAAAAAAAGTTGAAAATTCCTCACAAGCCGGATGAAACTTTTTTGCAAATTTTTTTCCCTATAAATTCCGGTCCTAAGAGCAACAAGGCAATAAATTGCACTTCCGGTGGCAACTATCAAAATTTCATATATCGATGGTGCTTTGAATGTCAACTGAGACTTCTAGAATTTTTTCATTCTTTTCCATTTTTTTCAGACGAATTAATTCCAATTATCCGATTTTTCAGGTGTCGCTTCGGATTCTTTCAGGTCAAACTTTTATAACTTCTGCGAATATTGATTTAAATTTTGATGCTATCGTTTTTAGATCCGTGTTTTATTCGAAAAAATTTCCACCCTGTCCGAGTTTTTGCACATGATTGAATACTAACACGTTTAAATCGCGTAAAATTTAATTTAAAAAATTAGCAGCTAAGTTAAGCTAATTTAGCTCCGCAAGAAAAATGAGCAAAAACATGTAACATTTTAGAATGAGGTAAACTTAGAAAAAAATTTTTTAGAAAATAAGGAAATAATTAAATTAAAAATGTTTCGACGGTTCAGAAAGAATTCTTAAATGCTATGGAAACTTTAATACAAACAAAAAAGTTTACTTTAACAAGGTGTCTTCCACACTTCACCCTTTTTAGGCAGAACTTGCGTTTGGACCAGTTTTATTCGTTTTTTGACATTTCTGGGCAAAATATTTTCACCTAGATTTTCGGCAAATACTATTTTGGAGAATACCTTAACACATTATCAGTGGCGGATCCAGGATTTTTCTAAGGGAAGGCGGTACCTCTAGGGGAAGCGGTACCTCTAGGGGGGCGGTACCTCTAAGGGGGTGGAACCCGACTTGGGCGGAAAAATTAGCCGTTTTAACCCAAAAATCGCTAAAAATCGCTCAAAAATCCTTAGTTTTGTGAACTATTTTGGGCCAATGGGGGGAAGGGGGAAGGTCGGTCGCCCCCGCCTAAATCCGCCCCCGCACATTATGTAATGTTAATATGAACAATTATTTCGCAATTGTTCTTATTCAACTATTTTTCGACTTTTCGAAATTTTAACCGAAAATCCTGTATCTTACAAGAAAAAGTTTCAAAAATATCGGCTCCGGACTTTTTATTTTGACGATATGACACCACCCGTTCGAATGATAACTTTATACTTTTATTTCATCGCACGAATTTGTCACTTATGATGTTTTAACACGCGATGAATTAATTATAATAAATGCCGTCTGGCAGCCGGTCGAGTCTGAAAAACTTAACCAAGCCTAAAATCAAATTTTGCACAATATTTAAAAAAATTGACGAATTCTAAAAAATAAACTTTTTACCACACTGCAAAGCGTACTTGCACCTTGATGTAAATTAATTTAAAACAGACGCACTAAATAGCAACAAAAACAAATATTTTAATAATAAAGCTTACGCATTGAAACAGCTGCAATAGATCGCGTAGGTTTTCCGTATGATCATAGAAAAGATCGGGCATTACGAAATGCATCAGAGATATAAACTCCACCAAATTATTTTGCAACGGCGTTCCGGTGAGTAGTAGCCGCCTCTGGGCCTTAATTTGTAATCTAGGTTAGAGTGTAAAGCTCCATTTACATACTAAGGGTGTAAATGAGAACAGTGTATGTTGAGTATAAATACGGTATACTTTGTTATTTAAAATATATGCACATAGTAATTCACCGTTAAACGCAATAAAGAATGCGTGTAAAGTAGATGGTAAACATTTTAAACTGAATGCCACTTGCGATTCTAACGCAAACGGTTACTGTACCTCTATTGCGGGTCGTGATGACGTCCACCACAAGAGCAAATATAGAGACTACAGTAAACTAGACCCCCGATTTGTACTATGAAAACGATGCAAAGTGTAGAGTAAAACAACTACTGCAGTGTAATAGCTACGATTACAGGAGCTACAATCGGAAGAACAACGAGTTATAAGTTAGGCGGATGCGCATGGAGGATGTAAAAAGTGCGTGATACTGTCAGATTAATGCAATTCCTTCAAGTGAAAGCCTCACTCATTTGTTAATTTAATTCCGGAGTAATAAAGATTAATAATCATAATTAGATTCGATAAGAGAAAATATGCAAGCGATCATTGAAATTGCTAAAATTGCTGTATTTAAATGAAATCGACATATAAATAAAAAACTGATATCATTTAAAAAACATACATGCGCAAAATGAGAAAAATATAGCATGTCAAGAATGCAAAGCCGTAAAGACACTTTACACCTGCATACAATGAGTGTAGTGCAAAGAAACATGGCTCACTCGGATTTTCATCAAGCTCTTATACCGATGAGTGGTGCAATTCTTGAGCATGTGCGCCTCGTCGAATATGGCGTAGTATAAATGGAGCTTCTTTAAAAACGCCCTATCGTCACTGCTGCTCGTTACAACGCGGTAACTAAATGTTCATAGTTGACTACAGTATTCCTAATTCAATGTACATATTTAACACACAAGCACATTGCAGGAGAGGGTAGGGCGTGGGACAAAGATGTGCAAGGTCAGGGTCGGCGGGGAGAGGTGGGAATAGAATCTAAGAAATCCAAAACAGTAAATTTAGCCTACACGATTTTTTTGCAATTCAAACAGCGAATATTATCAAAATACCCAACAGAACGCTTTTCCGTGGTAATACCGCATTTTTAGACTATTTCGACTGGATACCAATTTCAGGCGTTTTCGATTAAGAAGCAAATAAAAGCGAAGCGCCGGAAAAACTTTGACTTTGCCACTGTTATTGTCCTGAAAAATGATGCAAAAAACGTTCCGTCAGCTCGGAATCGCCGGACAGCAGCTATAAAAACAATAGATGCAACTAGATCTATGATGAAGCCACCATAACCTCATATAAGACCAGCAGTGTTTGAAATACTAGGTAGCGCGTTAGCGCGTACCTATAATATACCTGGGTACCCCCAACATATGCGCCCCCCACAGCAACACTGGATCATTACTGGGAGGTGAGCTTTTTACAAAGATGGATTATTAAAAAATTAGCTGCGGGTGTTTTTTTACACTCAATACTCAGGTAAATGGTAAAATCCCGTAGCAAGAAGTTACTTGATTCACCTCTGCTGTAGGTGCGGGTGCCTATTTTTCCCGATACACAGCCCTAGGCCAGCGTGTCTGATTAGACCGAGTCTGGGTCACGGGGCCAGTGTGACTGCGCAGAACGCTGTTACCATCCGCCACACAAGTGCAGCTTCCCATTTATCGACCCCGGAGGGATGAAAGGCTGGGTTGGCCTGCCGAAAAAAACTGCGTCAACGTGGATTCGAACCTAGATACTTGCGATTCGTAGGTTTAACTGTTAACCACTCAGCGTCTCTCCGACAATACTCAACTTGTAATGAGTGTGCAAACTTTTTGTATAGTTAGCATATAGAAAGTTTTAATGGTTAGCCTCATGCAATTTAATAGCATAGAACTGTACAGAATAAAATTCTGATGACAATTTTTTAGTTTTTCGAATTTCGCATTAGTTTTCGAATGGGAATGTAAAGAGTGTAAAAATCTGCGGGTGTAGAGACGGATTTTAGTCGTGCTTTTCACTTCTTTATGTCTGCTAACAAATCTGGTCATGAGTTCCAAGAAATTTATTTTTTTTGATAGATATCTTCTACGACCTAAGGGCTACTACCGGTTAACCAGCAAACTTTTTTTACACTCAATACGAAGTTAGATCCAGGGGTTCAAAGCTTACAATCTAGTGGATGGTGTGAAAAAACAGCTTTTGTCTCAGATTTTCCCACCAATTTCTCGAATTATACAGGGTGGCCCATAAAAAAGGCTACATTTTTCAAGACGTCATAACATCAGCTGATCTTAGAATAAAATTTTAAGACCAGCTGCATTAGATAGGTGAACGTGTATTGATTTGATCAACGTTCAGAATATTTTTAGCGGTACCTGCAATACAGCGATTTGCTTACACCTCACTGTATAAACCCTATGGTTTCCGCATTATATTACATTACTGTGTATGTTGCTATCCTTTTTTTGACATTTTTACAATATATCCTGTCACAAAAATTAATAAGCCCATTTTTAAATCTCCAGAATAGATGCGCGCCCTATCGAGTGCGAAAAATTTCAGGATATCGTCAAAACAGGGAGCAAATTGATGGCAGGATCAATGACGCTATCGGCGTTTAAACAAAAGTAGGGTGTAAACAAATCGCCTTAGCGCCCGGAGCACTAAGACTTGACCAAAATTTTTTACACATCTGGAAAGAAGAGACCTTTATCTATCAAATTCAGCCAGTTTGAAGCTTTGAAGTTTACGTGAGCCGAAGTTATGACCTGTCAAATCGGAATGTAGCCTTTTTTTGGGCCACCCTGTATATAGCCGGGACAAGTTTAATACAACAAAAACAAAGTACGTCCCAAGGCCCACATTTAGCAGCAAACCGCGTTTCAAACAACTCATTATTGAGTTATTTCTATAGGTGTAAACTTCGAAATAAGAGGTGTAACGTTGGGCGGAAAAACGCATTTTCTCCACTTTTCGATTTGTCAATATCTCCAATCGGATATGGAACTAAAGTTTTTCACACATAAGCGTACTACAACTCAAGAGCTTCGAACTGGACTAAAACGAATTGATTTAAACTTAATGGGGAGTTAGCTCCAGATTTTCTTACTTTACACTCTACCAGTGCGCGAAAAAACACGTTTTTACAATTTTTTAGTTTGCCAGCTTCGTTGATTAATGAAGACGTGCAAAGTTTACTAAAAATGAGGTACGCCCCAAAAATTACATATCGCATTTGGACGCATTCCTTTAACTTAATACTGACTATGATGTAAACTGTGATGCAAAAAAACACGCTTTTGGCCGATTTTTCTCAGCCAACTTCTCCGGTTATGAATCGTGTCGCGCAAACTATTCTAGAAAGAACGCACATGTCAGCGGTTACTAATCGCGCCTGGTCTTGATTCTCTACACTGAATACGGAGTTATTTCTGGAGGTCAAAGTACCAGCTCTATCGTTAAAAACCAGTTCCGCAATTATTCTCTTAGCTCAGTTCTCTGATTATAAATTGGTACGTCCGGACTAATTTAAAATATAAAGAACGTCTTAAGGGATAAAAATCACAGTTTAATGATTTCTTTTACACCCAATATAAAGTTCGTTTTAGAGGTGTAAAGCTTGACATTCTGGTTGAAAAACAAACATATTTTGCGTCAGATTTGTACTTTAGGTTCTTCCATAATCAGTTGTGACATGATCCCAACTTTGAGACTGCTTTACACTTAAGGGTCATGTGTACATTCTACTGGATTAATTAATTTGCACAAAATGGAGGTGTAAAGTAATTTACATCGAGGCTCATTTTGCTTCTTAATCTTATGGAGGGTCAATTTTTTTGTAAAATCTTATACGGAACATCAGGATTATGAAAGAAATTTCCGACATTCTTTACACTCATCGATTGTGCAAAGTTTACACAAAAAATAACTTTTGCTTCAAAAACGTTCCACGAAACATAAGGATTTCTTCGTACTATCAGGATTATGAACTTGATTGCTATTTTCTTTCCACCCACTAGTTGTGTAAACTTAACTCTTCAGGTTATGTCTGACCCAGGGGGTCGTAGGTTGTAAAACCTAAGTTTCTTATAAACTGCTCACCGTAAAATTAGGATCACGAATCGAACTATGTATATTGCGACTCAACGGTTGTGTAAAGTTTAAGCTGGACTCAAACCATTCTAATTAAAAGTTGAGTACTAGCAATGAAAAATGCTCCGATGTAACAAACAGGACAAATATACTTAAAATATTGAATTATTAAAAATATAAAAGTAGGGTACTAGGAGAAGTCGCCTATCTGCGCCGAAAATCATTAGAATCTGATGGTCGTATATGAGCTTTTTTGGGCAAAAATGACCCCAAAAACTAATATAAGCGCTAAAACAGCGCTAAAACAACGTTATTTCAGTTTCTGGTCAATTCAAGGCACGTTTAAATAAAATTTTCAATTTCCATTCATTTTTGGCCTTCATTTTGCCTCATTTACCCCACGAAATTTTCCAGTTTTCCATTCTATCGGGATCAACGCTCCTCCAACCCTCCACGTGCATGTATAGTTTTGGCTCCAATTTGAGAGATAAATAGCACAACAATTTATTCTTCAGATGAATCGATCGATCTGAATTAAAGCACACAACAAATCATTTCAATTACCAGCCTTAAGTGAACACATTTCGAACGACCGCTGTCGCAACGGTTAAGTGCAGCAGGCACTAACCATACACGAACAAGTTAGCACCAAAGAATTTAGGACACGATGCAAGAATAATGAGGCGAAATAAGCATGCAAATTAATACAGTGCATAATGATAGACCGAAAATTTTAATAGCTAATATGCCGAAGCAGTAAATGTACCTATGTACACATATCGTATCATGATGCTAGCATAACACGTGTAACTTTAGAGCCTCAATCAGCAGCATGATGCTAATGTCCTAATTTGACTATTTAGTGTTTTAACTTGATATTGATTTTATATTGTCATTAAAATGCCTGCTGATATCCACCTAAGCCGACTGTATAGCATAGGTCAAATTTTACTTCTAAGCTCTCTACTCTACAGGTAAAAAATAATTTGAAGACAAATTCTGTTTTCGGAGGATGCAGAATATACCTCAATTTTTGTGCTGCTTGGAGAAAGTATGATTTCTAGCAGATTCTAATGATTTTTTGCACGCATACAGCGCTCGCCATGAAAGGTAATGCATTATCATTGTCAGATTAATGTTAGGTGATGCTTCACGAGTGCCGCGTTTTGTCCATTATTCTCTATCAACTTGTTTTTATATTACAGTATATTATTCTGTATATGCCACTAATGCGGCGTCGCATTTACGAGAAACGTGCACGTGAATGCCATGAATTCACGTGCACGTGGATTCCATTAACATAGCTATTAATAGCGTCACAAAAAGAAAACGTGCGCGTGAATTCCATGCAATTCCTCGTTGTTGACGCTATTAATAGCCTAATTGCTCCGTCTGCGTCATCGTATTAGCGGCATGATACAGGAAAATATACTGTAAAAAAAGAACAAGTTGATAGACAAGTATGGATAAAACGCGGCAATCGCGACGCACCATCTAACATTAATCTGGCAATGATGGTGCGTCAAGTTTCATGGCGGGCACTGTAGGAGACTTTATGCAAGTCCCCTCCTTTTATATCTTAAATAATCCAGTATACCACGTATATTTGTCCTTTTGTTATGTACATCGTAGCATTGTTTACCGATTGTTGATACATAAATGACTCAGTAAATCAAATCAACTACGATTGGAGAAGGAAACTAAGACAAGCGTGCTTTCGGCAGGGATCGAACTGTGATCGCAGCAGTGGGAAGCACGAATTTTATCCACTACACCATGCACCTTTTATGAGACGGATCTGTTTTTATAGATATGACGTGAAAACTACAAAAAAAGATAGAAACTAGAATGCAATTTTGAAAGTTTCCTACAAAACTTCAACTTTTTTAAGTTTGAATTTGCACTTTGAACAGATATTAGATGAATTTTTGAGACAATCATGGACTATTCCAACTTCTATAGCAAAGTTGAAGTGAACTTACGTGGAAAGAAGAACGTCAAATTCCAATTTGCGACAACTAGCTATGTCACTCCGTAAAAATTTTCTATCCTCTAAGCTACCATAATAAGTGAGAACGTTTAAAGCGGGGCACCAACGTCTGAATTCGCACAGCCAATTATCTGTAACAATTTTAATGCTGATAATGAGATAACGAGGAAGACTTACTAGAAGTAAGGAGAAAAGAAAATAATTAAAAAGTAAACAACAAAAATAAAAAATGCTACTTGTGAGACTGAGGATGATACCAAAAATTGGAACTTCTGCTAGCCACCTGTAAGAGGGGCTAAGACTGATAACAATTGTAGCTCTATCACTGTTACTCAGTGTTTTTTCACTCAAATTTCGGATTTTCAATTAGAAATGATACAGCCATACATGCGCAGCGACTAAATTCTAGGGGGCGTCATATCTGAATGCCAAAAATCCATCTCTAGGGTGTCTAACGGATTCTTGGGGGCTGGGTCTAAACTACCCCCACCTACGTCCATGTGTGGATACAGCTCGACGACAAACGAAGGAAATGGCGTTTATTATCAATTTTTCAGCATTTTTCGACAGAAAATTTTTGACATTAGAAATTTTTTGAGCCGTAAGGCCCAGCCAAATAAGACGCTGCCTGTTGCCCATACAGGTAACCCTTGACCATGACAAAGGAAGATTTAATTCGCTTGCTTGCTTTTTAAGCATGAGTAAAACATAATTTTTTCTCTTTATATCTTATGTATTTTCCGTGATTTGGATAAAAACACGCGTTATTAACCGTTTGCTAAAGTGTGGCCAAATTAAGCGCTCCGCATATCACGCAGGTTAAGGTTTGTCATTTATTTCGACTTAAATATAGCAAATTAGACATTTAATAATCAAAAAATAGTTAATTAATTATTTTAAAAATGATTAATAATTTTAACAATCGAAATATGTATATCAAAACATACAGCAGAATAAACTTCGTGCAAATATACATTTTTATGTAATTTCGAGAAATAATTTTAAAAAAATAAAATTAATCAAAATAAAAAAACAATCGAGCCAAGCATCTGAAACCTACAGTAAACATAGTCACGCACGATTATAAAGTCAACGAACCCATAGTGGAAGATGGAACAACCACCAAATGAGGGCCCGATACGTTCGTTTGCTTCAAATAGGCCAAAAATGCGATCACCTGGATCGTTTTGCCCAGCCCCTGAGTAACGATTGGCGTAAATAAAATTTTTTCATTAATATACGCGTTTATATAATTAATGAATATGGTTGACCGATGAAAAAATAAAAAAATTTAGGGCTTTGCGACGAACAAAATAATTTTCAATTTTAGAGCAAAATTTAAAAAAATGTAATTAAAACGCGTTCTGAAAAAGCTGATGCAATAAGTCCTACACTGACCGGATCGGACGCAAAATTGGATTTGTTTACAGATTACAATGGAAGATTCCCCAATATCAATCAACAACAAGTCCAAATAAAACCTCATTCGCCAAATCGGGTAAAATACTAAAAATCGTGAATAATAGCGGTTCTTTTTAATTTTTGGGGTTCAAACCAAGTGCATATTTAATGTAATGGCTTTGAAAAAATCAAAAATTACGATTAAGCAGCAAAAAATTTAATCAACATAACACTCAACAAAACGATCGGATCGTCGTTGGTAAAAAAAAATTCAGAGGATTATTTTTTAGGAAATTGCTAGTGCTGGCCATGAAACTTTACGCTTTAAGATGCTTCTAATAATCTTAAGGCGAGCACTGCTGGTCGGATGCTCTGGTCTAAGATGACCTAGCAAAATGGTCGCTTTAGAAAGCGCTAGAATGACACCAGATATTCCTAGCATATTTCAGTATGCTGCACGCAGCATTTTATTTTAGCTATGGTGCGATGGATTAACTCTATTGTTGCTTGACCGAGATAACGCAAGAAGAAGGTAACGGAATACAACAATAGAGTCAATCCATCGCGCCATAGCTAAAAATAGAATGCTGCATGCGGCATACTGAGATGTGCTAGGAATATCTAGTGTCATTCTAGCGCTTTCTAAAGCGACCATTTTGCTAAGTCATCTTAGACCAGAACGGCCGACCGGTAGTGCTCGCCTTAAGATTATTAGAAGCATCTTAAGGCGTAAAGTTTCATGGCCAGCACTAGCAAAGTATAAAATTATATACAACTAACTAACTACAGTAAGTACAGTAAGAAGGTTAATGTATGATAATCATTTTAACTTGCTGTTTAAGTTTTGAAAATTCTCCTGAATTCTCCTAGATTTTCAGGATTCCACTGAATTCTCCTGACATTTTAAAATTCTCCTGCATTCTCCTGCATGTTTACAACTTCTCCTGAAAAGCCCATTCTCCTGCTCCTGCTCCTGAAAATTTTAGATTCTCCTGAATTCAGGAGAATTCTCCTGCACCTGGCAACCCTGACTAGCACTGTAGCAACTTAAATCATAAATAATTATGTAACAATATTATTTTTTTAAACATTAATTACCACACTTTTGAAATATCTCATTCAAATGCCATGAAAAACTTAAATTCATTATTTGACAAACATCTGTATGAATTCATTAATTTCACGATAATTTTTCATTTTTTTACTCTTACGTTTCAGGCGAAGTCCACGTGATTTTATTTACACGAACTGGTAGAACACGATTACAGTATGCTTCACGGCAAGATGCGCAGCAAGACGATGATTATATTTATTATTATAATTCTTCATTAATTATATAAAATAATTAATACATTATTATCTAAATTAATATACGCAACCAACTTATATTAAATAATTACGTAAGTCGTCATTTAGCACATGTGAAGTGCCAATTTAAAACAATGTACATAATTTACGCAGAAAAATTCCTCCGAGTCAACAGCTTACTCCATTATCATATCATTTTTTAAATTTTTGATTAAATTTCGGCTACAACATTTCCCACAGTAAGCCAGTGACTCACCATTTCGTCGGCCAATATACAATTAAGGTCTTTGCTGAACATAAGAATAAGCCAATTCAAGCCCAACAGCTGGTAAGGCTTCAATTGCATACTGTAGAAAATAAAATGACGTAAATAAAATTAAAAAAATAAAATAATAAAAAAATAAATAAAATTGCAAGAATATAGAAGGAAAGTACACGAGAACGCGCGCATGCATTTATATTGACAGTAGGCTGGTTTAAATAAAAATTTAAATGAAATTCATAAATTAAACGGCTAAGAATTTTGAGGCTGGGCAGTTTAGTTTTATGAGGAATATGTAAAGTACTTTTGGTTAAAAACTAACACACCTTAGAGGAAAAACAAGTTTTTTAGCCATTAATATGCATTAAAACAATATTATCCCGAAAAAACATGGTCAAAACAATGAGTATACGGTGCGATCATACATGATCTTAGGGGGATTGGGGGGGTTTCTTCACCCCCACCATCGCAAACATTTTGTCAGCCCCTGAATTGGCGATTTTTTAAAATTTCCAAAAATTTTCTAAAAATCTGTAGAAAAGATGCCTTTTCAAACATTTTTAGCTATCTATCTGCTCAAAAGTACCAAATTTTCGGTGGCTTCGCGCCATTATACTCAACTTTTGACTTTATTTTGTTCACTTTGTTTCAATTTTTTGATTATTTTTCGAAATTGTTTTTATATTTTTATGTTCTAGAAAGACAGAGCATCGTACCAAACGCTGAAAAACGACCTTTTCGATGCGTACCTACCATTGTTGGACCCAAAAAATCACTTTACAATTTCACACACTCCCCCAAGAATTCCCATGCTGTGCATGCATGGGTGCGATGCCCCTAAAATTTGACAATTTTGAGTCAAACAATCGCCTAAAAAGCTTTAAAACAGCGCTTTTCACGATTTTCCAATAAAATCAAAAATTCAGGAGAGGATGAGAAAATGTTGGAGTGGGGAGAAATCCTTTTTTAAGAGAGGTAATATGCATGCAGGCCAACGTGCCTGTATGCATGTTATACCTTCAAAATTATGTACATTTAGTAACAACTCAAATGAATTAAATAATAGGTTTGAAAATATACGGGAACTTAAAAAAACAGTATCTCAGACACAGGAGAAAATTTACATATTTTCAGTAGCCATGTAGTACATTAATACGAGTAAAACAATTAAACATAGAATCAAAATGAGATACAAATTCCGATAAACGAATTTTTCCAAGTTGTAAATTGTTAATGTAAGTAAGGGAACATCCGGAACAACATTAACTGATGATGAAAAACGCTCAATAAAATGAGCATTTGAAATCTCAACGTTGAGGATTAGAAAAATTTTTTAAAAATTTATAAACTATTGAATGCTTTATAATGAATAATCAGCAAATCCGCTACATTAATGTACATAAATGGTTATGCGCAGTGGCGGATCCAGGAATCTGTTAAGGGGGGGGGGGTTGGTACCCCTAAGGGGGGGGGGGGGGGGGAAGCGGAACCCTGACTTGGGCAGAAAAATTAGCCGTTTTAAGCCGAAAATCGCTAAAAATCGCTCAAAAATCCCTAATTTTGCGCACTATTTTGGGCCAATGGGGGGGGTGGGCGGCCGTCCCCGCCCCCTCCCTAAATCCGCCCCTGATGCGTAAAAAACCAGACTTGAATGAATCGTTTCGAAACACTAATTAGCGTCAAAAATAACCAACGATGAATATACATGCAGCGCCTCAAAATTTTGGTATGGGTCAGCGGCCATTTTTAGCGGGGTTAGGGGTAAATGACCTACAAATTTTGGCCAAAAACGGCCTAAAATTTCAATTTTTCCCTCAAATCGGGAGAATTGGTCAAAAATTTTCTGGCTTTGGGGGATGAAGGTCGACCAAGTTTGAGTGGGGGACCCCCATTCCTCCCTGCACACGTCTGCTTCTAGTCAACTTTTTAATTAAATAGTCAACTTTTTAATTAAATCTTAAGCCAATGATTGATCGCTCATGGAATTTATATATTGTTTTCGTCCGTCACTCATGCATTTTTGATAATTTAACTTTTATCACTACTTATCTATACGTCCATAAAGTCTCGAAATTTGAACAGATTTAAACAACTTGATTCTGAAACATTTTTCAACCTAATTTACAATTTCGAAAAGTTTACACAAAGCGACGTCTATTTCAATACGACAGAAATAAAGTCATTAGATACGACCATAGGTGGGCGTTACCTAAATTCTGGGGGTGCATGCTTTTTCAAAGATCAGAAAAATGCCCTAAAAATGGTGGTTTGGCGAAATAACACCATATTTCAACGTTTCTCATCGAGCACTATCCATTGACATCAAAAAATTGCGAGAAAACAAAAAAATTTTAAAAATTGAATTCTGGGGGAAAGTATTTTGATTTCTGAGGGGATGGGGTATTTTGGTCTCTCGGGGGAGGGTGCATACCCCCTAATCTCCCCCCAACCCCCCACGCCCAGGTGTGGATACAACGCCGGCATATGTCCGAATTTAACGAGTTTTTCAACTTCAATCAGGACAAAAGAACTGAGTAAAATGTGAATTCCCTATGCAAAAATACACAAAAATTAACGTTATAATTATAATTACTGGGAATACTTATAGTTTAGTTAATTTAAGCGTAGTCGAAGTACACAATGAGAAGATGGATTAATATTAAAATTCACTTGTTTATTTTAAAGTCTAAATATGTTTAATTTTGAAGCATAAATTTAAATTGAAATTGCGGTAAAAATAATAATTCAAACAGAAAGCTGCAATGTCAAAGCTGAGTAGGACAGTTTAAGCTAAGAACATATTTTGAATTAAAAATTGATAGTTCAAGGTTCGAATTAATAAACAGGCCGGCAAAGCGACGAGAAATTGAATTTAAATCGTTTAAATTTTTTGAGAATTGAGGATAGCTTAGTCGGCTTAATGGTTGAGATCATACTTGTAACTAGGAACTAGGGCATGGGGATCACAACTCAATGTCCCGCCAATCAACCCCCACACCTGGGCGTGGAGGGAGGGGGTTCGGGGATATGCACACCCCCGAGAAACCAAAATACCCGTCCAGAATTCAATTTTTGAAAATTTTTCCAGTTTTTTCGCAATTTTTTGATGCCGATAGAGAATGCTCGATGAGAAAAGTTGAAACATGGGGTTTTTCGCCAAACCATCATTTTCGAGGCCATTGTTTGATCTTCGAAAAATCTTACACCCGCGACCCCAAGAATTTTGATGCCTCCCACCAATGGCTTCCCCTCCTCAAAGAATTAAATGATTTCTCCCCACAATTTAGTAAAAACTGCATTTTTAGCCCATGTTTAAGACATTTTCGCCATTTTCATGTATGTTTGACCAGAAGCTGACGATCATTTACTACTGCGCCCTACCTAAAAAGGCTGAGCTCATTTCCTGAAATTGAGCTGTTGCGTACATGCCTGTTAAACACCATACATGATCTGGGAGTGGGGTTTCAAGCCCCTTCCAAGAAAGTTTTTAACCCCTCCCCCAACCCGGAGAAAATTTACGATTTTTCGAAAGTTTTCAAAAATTTTCGTAGAAAATGTGCTTTTTTAAGCGTTTTTACCGATCTGTTCACTCAAAGTGTCAAATTTTCGGCGCTTCGCGCCATATAATCATGTTTTGACTATATTTTGTTTAATTTATTAAATCTTTTTCTGCTTTTATGCTCTAGAAAGATAGAGCATCGTCAGAAAAGCCGAACAAGGATATTTTTCACGCGTTATCCGCCCACCATTTTCGAACCCAAAAAGGCACTTTAAAATTTCACAAGACCCCCCCCCAAATTCCATGATGTGCATGTCTGTTAAAGATATTAATCTCAATCACAATTTTCCACAAAATTTTACGGCCTAAGCACTATTTAAGCCTTGATTTTTGTACCAATCGAAAGCGTCATGAAAATATAAAAGCAAAAGAAGCGAAAAATTAACTTTTAATAATACTATGGTTGAATTAATTCTTTACCGCCAGAAATCCTAGAAAACATTTGCATGCAAAGTACATGCAAAATATCGTACTTTAATTAAGGATTTATAATTATTATTCCAGGCATACGTGTAACTACTCGAAATTCCAGGAGAGTAGCCGGCCAACTTAAGGGAGGAGGAAGCTTAAATGACCCCCAATTATTGGCCAAAAACGGCCTAAAAAAAACACCTAAAAACGGCCAAAAAATTTATTTTTTCCAAAAATAGGGATCCGAAAATATTCCAGCTTTTAGAACTACTTTTTTGTTGAGTTTTCGAGAATTTTGTGACCCTCGCTTGATGAATTGTTTAGGTAGCTGACTTATCCATAGGATTCATTTTAAATTAATTATGCCAGCCTTTAAATTTACATTTCACATTTCCATAGTCAAAACTAAAAACCATCGATTCAAAATTGCTGATTGACGAGCAAATTATATAATTTCAGAAAGAATACTAAAAGTCAAGAAATACTCAAAGAAGTGCGGGCACGTAGCTCTGGGGAGAAGGTGGGTCCGGACAGCCCAAAATTAAAAAATCGGAAAAAAGGATTTTTTGCCCGTTATTTTGTGCTATTTTCGGCTTAGACCCCCAAAATTGGTGTTGGTCCCCCCAAAATAGAAGGGCCAGCTACGTGCCTGAAGAAGTGGAATCAAGATAAATTAATAGATTCAAAGCCAATTAAAGTAAATAAACGAATAAAGGAAATCAAGGGAAAAAATCTGAAAAAATGAAGATAAGGAATAAAAAGAATTAAAAATAAAGAAAAACTTATCAGAGAGCGAATAAAAAATAAAGGGTAGAAATAAGAAAAACGCAAAAAACTGAATACCTGTTTAAAAACGAAATTACAGATAAATAAGAAAAATGATAAGAAAAATGGATAAAAAGGAGACAAACATATGAAAAATAAAAAACCGCGCACGAAGTACACAAAATAAATAAATGACGATACATGTGATAAAAAATAAACAGAAAAAATAAAAAATAAAAAATAAACGGAATAAGAAGCAAACAATATTACAAAAAAAGAAAAGAACTAGAAAGCAAAGGGTTATATGCATGCATTTTTAATTCAATGGCGGGAAAATATTCGATTTTTTATAAACAATTGAGAATTTTAAGCTTTTTTCAAACTGTAATAAGATGGCTGAAATGAAGAATTATCTCTTCAGTAAATCGCTCATTCTTATTATCAAAAGAAAAAATTGATATTTATAAATATAATTAAAAATTTTTAGGAAAAAAGCAACTTTAAGCATGTGTAAGTACATGTACATAAAATTACTATTGAACAAATCCACAGAAGCTTGAAGAATAATTTTGTAGTTCAATCGAATCAAAAAAACGAGTAACTCATGTGTTTAAAAATAAGTGATTAATTTTGTTTAAAAAAACAACGTAAAGTGACAATATTGCCGAATTAGTGTAAATCGAAGAAAAAAGTTGTTTAAACTTAAACGACCGGTACGATGTTGCACACAACGACGCCTATAACATATGATATAACATTACATATTATATTAATAGACGCACAAAACTTTTTGTAAAGTACATATTTAGGCAAATACAAGATTATAAATAAATCAAAAACCAAATAAAGTTGTAAATTGCAATGAATTTCAATGTAAACAAAGAATTATTGCGACTAGTAATGATATATTCCGCAATACATCTAAGCCGGTAAAGGGTCCCATTACAAAAACGCCGTAATATCGCCAATTCTTCCAGCGTAAAGTTTACATTTCATGACATCAAGAAGATTATTGTTTACAATATATTCCGCTGACGATTAAAAAGTCTAACATATGTAATATAGGGTATTGCGCTGCTTCGCTTCTCTCGCAAGCGAAGCTTTCGAATAGAAACCCAAAAAAGGTGTAAACTAAAGTGTAAAGTATAGTGTAAACACGCGTTCAAGTCGACAATGAACTTCCAATCAACATATTCCAATAGTTTACGACGCACTCGGTTCTACCGCCGATTACTTGACATTGTTTAAAGTCGGTTAATTAATAAGTGTCAGTCTGATTAAGCGATCGGGTGTAAAGTGGAGTTTACAATACAGAATACTTCGCTATGCTGTACGAAGCGGCTTAATCTCGTTTTCGCTCGTTTACACAAATTTTGTTAGGCGAACAGACCTAATGTAAATTAGTGTAAACTAAATTGAGTGAGAGAAAACAAAAACCTTGGCTCCAAAAGTTCGGGTTGAGCGACGAGCCTCCGATCGCCCCGCCCGTCTTGCAGCTGATGAACCGATTCGATCAGAACATTTGATATTTTTTCGCAACTGTGTAACAATTGATCCAGATCATTCTGACACTTTAACATTTGAGCGTAGCCTTCTATCAAAGCTACGCTCAGACCTTTAACGCGAGCTTGTTTCACCGAATCGATCTAAACCGAAAAATTTGGCAAAATTAATCGATGGAAGGTCGATATAAACAGGCATGTATCTCTGGGGTAATGGGGGTGTTCGGACCCCCAAAATTCGGGAAAATCGGAAAATCGGACTTTTTAAACGTTATTTTGTGCTATTTTTGGCCTTTGTGGGCGTAGTCCCCCAAAAATTGGTGTTGGTCCCCCAAAATAGGACGTCACGTGCCTGGATATAAACATTAACGATGTAACGTAATTACTTTAATTGATTGATAATTATAAATTAGAACGCATCTAACTTGTCAAATTAAATTTTAATTGAATTGTCAACTTAATTAAGTTGAATTAATTAAATTGAGTAATTAGACTGTAATAAAATTAATAATGCATTTAAATTTGAGTAGTAACTTTGAATTTGTGACAGTGACGCTGGTCAGCTTTGATCCAAGCGATCTCGCTGCTATGCTATTTTTATTGGAAGATTTACTTTACACCATCACATTACAACATACTTAAAATGCAGTAAAGTATTTTTATTGAATGGAAGATTTACTTTACACTATCACATTACAACATTAGAATACTGTAACGTATTTTTATTGAAAGATATACTTTACACTATCACATTAAAACATATTTAAAATACTTTAAAATATTTTTATTGTAAGATTTACTTTACACTATCAAATTACTACATACTCAAAATACAGTTAAGTATTTTTATTGAATGGAAGATTCACTTTACACTATCACATTACAACATACTTAAAATACTGTAAAGTATTTTTATTGGAAGATTTACTTTACACTATCACATTGAAACCTATTTAAAATTAGAGCTGTGCCGGGGCCGCCTTTTTTGCCGGGGCCGGGGCCGGGGCCTGGCCGGGGCCAAGTAAAGCGTGCTTTACCGTGTTCATAGTACGACCCTACCCTACCCCTTATACCTATGTACATATATATTCTTGCTAGTAGATATGCGCGTCAAGCGTTACTATTTGTTGGGATTACAAGATATAACAGAACATGGGCATTGGGAGGCTTGGGACGTGGGCGTGGGGGTTAGGGGTATGCATCCCTCCAGAAGTTGGAATACCCCCTCCCAGAATTCAATTTTTGAAATTTTTTTGCTCTTTTAGCGATTTTTTGATGCCAAGGGATAGTGCTCGACGTTAAACGTCGGAAATGGTGTTTTTCATCACCACACCAGAAATTTTTTCACACTCCCAAAATTTCGGTGCTGCCCACCTATGGTCCAGACCCCCAGAATTCACACTCTCCCCCCCAAAAAAAATCCGCTAGACGCCCCAGAAATTGATTTTCAGAATTTTTTGTGTTTCTGAGATTTTTTGATGCTAATGGATAGCTCTCATTGAGAAACGCAAGAAAACGGTGTTTTTTCGCCCTACCATATATTATCAGGCGCTTTTTGACTTCGAAAAGTTTTGGAACCCTATAATTTTTGAGCGGCCCATGTATGGATTTAACTCCTCTGACTTGGATGCGTTTTTCAATTAGCTTTACTTCGCACTTTTTTAGGCTTATTATCCTATTTGTTCTGATAGACGTAGCTGTCTGCTACCAAGCAAGCTGGAAAGCTCGGCTATATGAATTGCAATTCAAAATATGTCAATTTTGATTATTAACTAGAAATTTGCACCAACCTGACATAATAAAATGAAGATTTGAATTAGCAGGATGTGTGGTGTTGCTTGAAATTGAGCTTGAAGGTAAATCTGCTCAAAACATTATCAATTTTCTACATTATAATCAATTATAACACTGGCCCCGGCCCCGGTGCCGGGGCCAGCCTGGCCCGGCCCGGGCCGGGCCGGGGCCTGGCCCCGGCACAGCTCTATTTAAAATACTGAAAAATATTTTTATTGTAAGATTTACTTTACACTATCACATTACTACATACCTAAAATACAGTAGAGTATTTTTATTAAATGGAAGATTTACTTTACAATATCACATTAAAACATATTTAAAATACTGAAAAGTATTTTTTTGTAAGATATGCTTTACACTATCACATTAAAACATACTTAAGATACAGTAAAGTATTTTAATTGGGAGATTTACTTTACACTATCACACTACAACATACTTAAAATACAGTAAAGTATTTTTATTAAATGGAAGATTTACTTTACACTATCACATTACAACATATTCAAAATACTGTAGAGTTGGGATTCGAAAACAGGCTTTTGCGCGCCGAGTAAGAAAGCAAGCGTGTAGACTGAAAGCAGACGTAAATAATTAAAAGTATTTTAAAGTTTTTTTAAGGCTAAGGACTTGGCCAGACCAAGCTTTACATCAAAACCCCGAGTCCCTTCATATCTAGCCAAATCAAACAAAAACTTTTATGAGCAAGAAATTAAGTATGTATTATTCTTGTCATCCATTTTGAAAGCAAGCACGTACATAGGATACATGTAATAATAGCGTTTGCCTAAATTTTAAAATCGGAGCAATAAATATAGATTAGTTGAATGACTTTAAAACGAGAAGTTTTGACCATTTGCGCAAAAATCAGCTTAAACTTGAATAAAGTAGGCTTAGGCTAGGCTTAAAATTTCCCACCGAAATTATTCCTCGACAACGAAATTTGACCATTCCCCTAGAATACGTAATCAGACTTTACATTGAGTAATACTGGCTTAAGCCAGCTTTAAGGCAACCACTACAGTATCTTACTGCCAAAACCAGATTGGGCCGTTAATGCGGCGGTATTTGAGGGGGCGAGAGGAAAGCGGCTCCCCCTTGGCTGGATGAGCAGGTATGTATCTCTGGGGGTATGAGAGGTTTACCTGAGCGTGGGAGGGGGGGTTTGGAGTATGCACCCCCAAGAAATCAAAATACCCCCCCAGAATTCATTTTTTGAATTTGTTTTTTTTTCGCAATTTTTTTGATGCCAATGGATAGTGCTTGTTGAGAAACGTTGAAAAATGGCGTTTTTCGCCGTACCACCATTTTTAAGGCCATTTTTTTACCTAGAAAAAAAATTTGCACCCCCACCCACAGCTTTGGTGCTGCCCACCTATGATTCGGACCCCTCAAATTCAGCAAAATCAGAAAAATAGGACTTTCTAAGCGTTATTTTGTGCTATTTTTGGCTATTTTGGGCTTAGTCCTACCCAAAAATTGGTGTTGGTCCCTCAAAATAGGACGGCCAGCTACGTGCCTGCGGATAAAAAATTTTATAGGCAAGATAGTGCACCGAAAATGAAAAAATATAATGTATTTGCCATAAAATTTTCAAATTTTCGAAGCTTAGCGCTGGATTTGAAGTATTTTCCATCATTTTGGCTCGAGCACGACCAAAAATGACACATTTTACATATAAAGCTTCACGAGTGAAAAACTTTTTTCCAAAAAGTTAGAATTTCGTGATCTTAATGGTTAAAACATGTCGAGAAACGTCGAAAAATGCTGTTATCGCGAGCGACCCCAGCGAATTATCCACCAATTTATGTTGGGTCCGCCCCCCTCCCTTGGCCGAATTCTGTATACACAGGCACGTACCTCTGGGGGGAGTGGGGGAGGGGTTCGGGCCCCCCAAAATTCAGAAAAATTGGAAAAATATGACTTTTTAAACGTTATTTTGTGCTATTTTTGGCCTTCTTGGGCTTAATCCCCCAAAAATTGGTGTTGGTCCCCCCAAAAATAGGTCCAGCCTTAGCTGTAAGATTAAGCCGAAAGGAAGCCTCCCGCCGCACAAAACCGGATTAAATCTATATTTGAGCCACTTTTAAGCTTAAGTGCGTGCGAGCAAAAGTCAAAATTGTCATTTGGACGCGGGCCAACAGGTAAATTAGTGAATAAAAATTTGAAAATGAATGGTGTAAACGCGCAGATTAGCATATATTGTATATGTTGTAAATCAGAAATTCGCCATTAGCATCCATTCTTTTAATGGGAAGTTGGAATATGTAGTAAGAAGTCATCAATACGAGAAAGAAGCAAGAAAGAAGAAAGAAAATAAAGGGAAAATAGATAAGTAAATAAATAAATAGATAAATAAAAAGCAAATATTAAATTAAAAAAATAAGAAAAAACAACAAAAAATAAATAAAAATAAAAAAAGTAAGGATAAAAAATTGCACACCAAAGCGGAATAAGTTTTGAACGGTCGACGTGAGATTAAAATTTCGGCCACTCGCGCTGAGCATCTGGGCACCGACGACAATTCATCCTGCGTAGCTCCATTGAAAAAGTCGACCGTATTCTCCTAAAAAAGAACAGTTTGAGCCGTTTCCTAAAAAAATGAAATTACAAATTTCAAAATTTTACACCGAATGGCTGAGAAGGCAAAACTTGATGAATGTTAGCAATTAGATTATACAAAATTCTACGGTAAATAGTGGTAAATAATGGTAAATAAGTAAACGAATGAATAAATAAATAAATAAACAAATTAATATCAAAAATTAATTACTTGAACAAGTTACACAACATAAATGAATAAGAAAACAAATTGATTTATAAATATTATGCGAACTAATAAATATGTATATACAGTGCTCGCCATGAAACATTACGCACGATAATCCTCAGATTTATATTAGATGATGCGTCGCAAGCGCCGCGTTTCGTCTATAATGCGCTATCATCTCTTTTTTATTATTATACGATATTTATCTGTATCTATAGCTATTAATATTTATCTGTAGCTATTAATAGCGCCAACAAGAGGGAAGCGCGCACGTGAATGCTGGAAGCGCGCACGTGAATGCCGTTCTATATTCAGGCGAGTGCGTGCACGTGAATGCCATTCTTTATTCAGGCACGTGCGCGCTTCCGGCGTTCACGTGCGCGCTTCCGCGTTCACGTGCGCAGCTTCCGGCGTTCACGTGCGCGCTTCCGGCGTTCACGTGCGCGCTTCCGGCGTTCACATGCGCGCTTCCGGCATTCACATGCGCGCTTCCTTCTTGTTGATGCTATTAATAGCTGAATTGTGCCGTCCGCATCGCCAGATTAATGGCATGATACAGATAAATATCCTATAATAATAAAAAAGAGATGATAGCGCATGATAGACAAAACGCGGCGCTCGCGATGCATCATCTAATATAAAACTGACTATTAAAGTGCGTCATGCTTCATGGCGAGCACTGTACATATATAATTCAATTAAAAAAAATATGTAAACATCAGTACACAAGAATGAATAAATACAAATAAATAAAACAAGCAAAACCAGTATAATATAAATAAGGAAATAAATTAATCGCACCAATATATATAATTAATGGGTACATGATTGATTCAATGAATAAAAAATCGAAGTTACATAAATAAATTATATTGTAGATACATATGTACGAGTCGATAAATTAAATTGCTTTATTAGTGATTCAGTGAATATGTATATTAAAAAGAATGAATAAATAATAAAATTACTTATCCAATAATTAAATAATTATCTAATTAATAAATAAACAAAAACCATGTAAAAATTAATTAATTACATAATAAATAAATGAAATAGATAAAACAAATCAATCAGTACGCGAATGAGAAAAACAAACAAATACGTATGAATATAAGGATTAATTATTCCTACTTAATAAATAAAGAAGAAATTAATTAAAAAATTTAAAATGTATATACTATTTTCATGAATAAATAAATGACTGAATTCATAAATGAAAAATATACTATATGTACGTAGTTAAAAATAACTATATTACAAATAAATAAATCAATAAACGAATAATAGATAAATGTGTAAATTATCAAGACATTAATGAAAAATCGCGTTAAGTTATAAAAAATAAAATAATAACAAATAACGACACAAAAATAAATAAATAAATTCATAAATTAATAGGTAAATGATCGATTGCATGAAGATAATTTAATATAAGATTCGCAATCCTTTTTAATATATTCATCGATTTATAACAACAGATAGATAAATCACTAAAGAAATTAAAATCCGAATAAATTATTAGAATAAGCAAATAAAATACATATATAAAATGAAAAATCCAATAAATAAAAAAGAGTCATAAATAACATATAAATAAATAGATCAATTTTCTGCACAAATAAATGAATTGCAAAAATAAATGAATAAGTAAACCAATAAAGAAATTAATAAACAAAGTTATAAACTAATAAACAAATACTGCATAAATAAAAGATAAGTACATAAGGTAAATAAATAAAACGAAAAATAAATAAGTGAAAAAATACCTATATAAATATCAAATAAAAATAATAAATAAAAAATAAGTAAATGAATAAAGAAGTAAATAAGTAAGCGGAAAATACATGTGTACAGTGCTCGCCACGAATGTTTACCTTTTAATATGCTCCACAGGATGATAGAGCTTATTAAGGCTTATATGTTTAACACGTTGGTCGTGCGTGGGCGGAAATATGCAGGACCGACATGTTAAAATATAACCCTAACAAGCTCTAGAAGCTTATTAAAGCGTAAACGTTCGTGGCGAGTAGTTTAAATTTTAAATAAAATATAGTAGAAACCAATCAAATCAACGACTAAATATATAATTCTGCGTTAAACCTGTGCACATAATAAAGAAACCAATCGTGAGTCCAACGACTAAAAGTTTCATGGGGATAGATTTGATTCAGGACGGTAAGTGGCCTTCAAGTTTTGCTCAAAAATGACAGAAAAGGGGTAATTTCACGATTAATGCATATTTATACCCAAAGACATTGGGTGGGGTGAGGATCAAACCTGGGCGTGGGGGTTGGGGTATGCAACCCCCTTAGAAACCACAATACCCCCCCAGAATTCAATTTTTGCAAGTTTTCGATGCTGATGGATAGCACATGATGAGAAACGTTGAAAAAACGGTGTTTTTTCGCCATACCACAATTTTTGAGGTCATTTTTTGACGTTTAAAAAAATCTTGCACCCCCAGACCTTTGGTGCCGCCCACCTATGGTGAGGATCCGCAAAGCCATCCGCGATAAACTCGGCCAAATACGGTAAACCATTATGAGGCGCAATAGTTGAATAAGCGGCCAGTAAAACCAAACGAACCGCAACAACCGATTAAGTTTGTTTAGGGAATACCAATATGAATCCATCGCGATAATTCGGAAAACGGCATTCACTCAAAGACCGTCTTACTGTAGTCAAAAAACCAGACTCGCACCTGAATGTCGTCAGGGTCCAATTTTCTGGGTTTCTTGCTCCGCTTCCCAAGATTTTCGGCCACGCCCTTCGCCAACTCCGCCTCCTTCGCTTTATCGTCATTAGGCTCCTCCTCCTCGGACGAAATTAAAACCTGTCGGCGTCCTTTGATCGATTTGCCGAGCCCCGCCCCCTCTTCGTCCGATTGGTCGCCGCTACTGCTGCTGGATGAGCTTTCGACCGACCGGGCGCTTTCGTCGCCGTCATCAATCGATTTTGCGCCTCGCGCGCCGTCTTTAGCGTTATTTTCGCTTACACCCGTATTTTGATGTTTCGAGGGCGAACGAGACGCCGCCTCGTCGTCGTCGGACGAGTCGGATTCTAATACAAGTCGTTTTCGATTTGTTACGATCGGAGAACCTTCGTGCAAGGCGCTACCAGTCGTTCGATTTTTCGAATCAACGCCGTTTATTTGACGGGGCGACAAAGAGTGGGTTACTGTAGGGCTGCCGGGGGTCAATTGTCTGCAGATGGAACGATTTTGGAAAGACTAGAGCGACGAATTGTACGAAACTATTAAGTTTTGGAAGGGTTCCATTTTTTCATCAAATAAAATCGCAGCAATGCCGCGTTTTGTAAAGTGTCATTTACTTTCTGTAAAAGTGTAAACGTAGGATAGTCAAAGTGGGAAATTCGAATCAAATTATGTGTTGAGGGTGTAGGTTCAGAGAGACGTATAGGTTCTAAACTTAATACAGTACTTTAGCTCGTCAAAACCAAAGTATCTTACCGCATGGAGTCTGGCTTGATTACCCGGTTTAAACTGAATATTGTGTAGTGCATTGTAAACCAAAATTTTTCATTTCAGTGCATTATGACGTCACAATTAAGAATATGCCCGCCCATACCTCCCAGGCACATAGCTGGCCGTCGTATTTTTGGGTAATCAACACCAATTTTTGAAGGGGACTAAGCTCAAAAAGACCAAAAAAGCACAAAATAACGTTTGATAAGTCCTATTTTTCCGATTTTTCTGAATTTTGGGGGGCCAAACCCCCCCCATTTCCCCCAGAGATACGTGCCTGATACTTCAAGTAGTGTCCCTTAAATGTACATATGATAGCTTGAACGTTCGGCGGGTCAGAACTACACCTGGGCGTGGGGGTTCGGGGTATGTACCCCCGAAAAACCAATGTACCCCCAGAAACCAAAATACCTCCCCCCAGAATTCAATTTTTGACATTTTTTGTTTTTTTCGTAATTCTTTGATGCCAATAATTGGTGCTCGATGCGAAACGTTGAAAAATAGTACTTTTTCGCAATTACACCACTTTTTAAGGCTACGGTTTTGACCTTTGAAAATTGTTAGACAACTGCCTTAGAATTCAGGTGCCGCCCACCTACGGTCGAACCTATGAAATTAAAGAAAAATGCTTTTTTGTGCAAAAAAACAACAGATAACACCATTTTTCGATGGTTTGGAATTTGCTTGAATAATTACATAAAAATTTAAAAATCGAGTAATTTTAAAGTGTATTTATACACAGTGGCGGATCTAGGATTTTCCTAAGGGGGGGCGGTACCCTAAGGGGGGCGGAACCCTGACTTGGGCGGAAAAATTAGCCCTTTTTACCCGAAAATCGCTAAAAATCGCTCAAAAATCCTTAATTTTGGGCATTTTTTGAGCCAATGGGGGTGCGGCCGCCCCCCCCGCCCCCCCCCCTAAAACCGCCCCTGTTTATACATATTGCATGGACCGACGAAAATTTGACACTGCCGAATCAATAGTTAGTTAAAAACGCTTTCGGCAGCAAATTTTCCATGAAAATCGACAATTTTGGGGGTTCGTCGACACCACGTTGCGGGGTCAGTAGATATTCTAGGGGTACAAACACCCCGACAAGAAAACACACGGTAGTGACGTCAAATATTGAGATACAGTAAGATACAGCACGTGAAGCGCATCTAATGATTGATGAAGAACAAACAAAGACATACGAAGCAGTTGCAGTTCCTGATACTACATGTAAGGCAACAGGCAACAAAAAGACCAAAAACAGTCTACTTTACACTTCTTGTAAACAACTTTACACTGCCTTAATCGAGAATTTGTTGTAAAATGAAACATATATTAGTCATAGCTTGATTTCTACTGTATAGAACACGATGTACTGTAGTCAGAATAAAACAGATGGGCGAGTACCGAATGATAAATTAATCAAACCGTCCGAAATATGTTTTATCGAAATATTATACCTAAAGGTGTACGCGAGCAATACCTCTCAATTGAATGCGCCCGGCGCGTCGCGTCGTCGGCGTTTTTTTCCGGCGGCGATTTGTTAGCGTCGCGCGACATCGCCTCGCGCGACGTCGTCGGTTCGTCGTCGCGCGTCATTTTATCGCGTCGCATTTGGCGCAGCTGTTTCAACATTTCTAGCGAATTTTTCGACTTTATCAATCGCGTCGCGTCGTCGACGCCCGCGTCGCCGCCGCCGCCGCGACGCCGACGCTTTATCGACGAATAGAAATCCAAAGCGGCGGCGCCGCCGGCGGCTATCACGCGTCGTCGCCGAGCGCGGTCTGTTGAAAAAAATGAAGTAATCAAAAATTTGTCAGATGATGACGCGTCACGAAAGCAAAAGAATACCTACTTAAGTAAAAAATTCAATTAATTATCAAATATTGAAAACCAAGGATAATGACTAACATAAAATATTAGCTAAACAATTAATTAATGGGTACATAAATAATTATTGAAATGGTTGCAACGGAAACAAACTTGCGAGTATTCCTCGATATATGTTAAAGCCCGTAAGAAAGATGTTATACGCTTCTACAGTATACTTCTTTACATTAGACGACAGGAGTTATGCAATATGCTTCCAGCCGATCATGCGATAAAGCACGAAAGTAAACCAATTACCGGAAAACGATCGTTCGACGGTTAAACCCGTCAAAATACGTTTCAAGTTGAACATATAAACCGGACGACATGCGAAAATTAATTAACCCGATCGTCAGACAGGAGAAAATATTTTCAACAAAATTTTCAATTAAAAACTAAACAATTAGATACATATGTATGTAGTATATACGTCAAGCCAGGGGCGTAGGCAGGATTTTTTGAGGGGGGGGGCGGGGGTCCAAAATTGGTGGACCTATATTTCGGGATATGTTAGCCGGGGCACCAAACGAAGTGCATAAATTCAATTTTGCCCAAAAAATTTTATTTTCTCTCGATAAGCTAAGTAAAATGACGTTTTTTTCGGCCGCGCCTGGGTCTGAATTAGCGAAAATAACGATTCTGCGGCGCGAAGCGCCAAAAATTTTGAGATTTTTCAATGAAAAGATGCCAATTTTCATACATTTCTTTACCTTTTCAAAATAATTTTTGGGCTAAGAGGGGGGGCGGCCGCCCCCCCAAAAAAGCCTACGCCCATGCGTGACGCCAACCAAGCGACCATCTTACATATCTGCAAGCGACGGTTCAAACTCTCCGGACTACGCTCAGTCGCAAATGGTAAGAAAACGCCGAAAAAATGACCAAAGAAGGCAAATTTCGGCCATAAAATAAACGTCGAAGGGAGGTGAAAAAATATTCGCCTTGCAGACAAGGATAGTCGGCATTAGAAGGATGATTGGGAACAGACATGCACAGCATGCGGATTCCGGGGAGAAGGGGGAGGTGAGAAATTTTAAAGCATTGTTTAGGCCCGAAAATGGTAAGTCATAAAAACACAAAAAATTTCAAAAAAATGAAAAGCAGTCGAATAAATTGAACAAAATATAGTCAGAACAAGAGTATATGGCGCGAAGTGCCGAAAACTTGACTCTTTTCAGCAAATTGGTAGCTAAAAACGCATAAAAAAGCAACTTTTCTGCGAATTTTCAGGAAATTTTAGAAAAATCGCGAATTCTATGGGGAGTGAAAACTTTTCTGGACGATGGGTTGAAACCATACGCGGGCAGCAAGAAAATTCTGGGGGGTGCAAGATTTTTTGAAGGTCGAAAAATAGCCTTAAAAATGGTGGTATGTCGAAAAACACCATTTTTCGACGTTTCTCGTCAAGCACTATCCATTGACATCAAAAAATTGCGAAAAAAACGGAAAAAATTTCAAAAATTGAATTCTGGGGGTATTTTGATTTGTGGGGGTATTTTGGTTTCTGGGGGTTGCATACCCCCAAACCCACCCCCCCACGCCCAGGTGTGGTTGAAACCCCCCACCCCACTCCAAACCCTCAAGATCATGTATACTTGGGATGCCTGCAGTCGACCCTTCTTCGCGGTGTCAGATCTGACCGCTCAATAAGGCATGCCCAACATGAACATGATCGAAAGTTAGGAAAAAGCTTCAATTTTAGTGAAAAAATAGAACTTGAGGTATTCGTCGAAATAACTTTACGCCTATTCAGCTACAGTAATCTCAAAAAAGCAGTTGACGTTAGAAAACACAACAGCTACAGTAATTTACTATACGGAAGTGGCTCGAAGCAAGTGTGTTTGGAAAGTTTTCGATTCCTAACCATTTATGACCCGCCAGGTGTTGCCTAATTTTCGCCAAAAATATAAATATAAAACTTTATTTTACTCAGTAGGTTATAGGCAGAGGTGGGTAGCACGAAAATTCCGGGGGGTGCAAGATTTTTCAAAGGTGAAAAAAAGTGATCTTAAAAATCGTAGTATGGCGAAAACACACCATTTTTCAACGTTTCTTATCATGCACCAAAGTTTCCCAAGGTCGAAAGTTCAGGGAGGGGTGAAATTCCAAAATTTGAGACAACTTAATTTGTAGTTCCAGCCTTTTTTGCGGGTCAAACATGAAAAAAGGCAAAAACATCCTATATAGCATGTTTTAATAAGAAAAACTGCATTTTTAACTACCTTTTGTCCCATTCTGCCTTGTTTCGTCACTTTTGTAAGTAGAAAATATAAGAATTCATCAAACATATCGACTTTTCAGATCATTTCAACTTCATTCTAGGTATTTTATGGGTAAGCAGAACAGAAATTAATAGTCGGCGCGAAGCGCCGAAACATTTTTAACATCTTTGCTGCTTTTGTAGGCAAAAATCATTGCAGAAAATATCTGATGGCTCCAAATTGTCAGACAGTGGTTCAAGTCTCGTACTCTGAGGTGGGGGTAATACCCACACCCCGCTCACCCCCCCCCTTATGTATGTCGACCACTATCCATTATCATCAAAAAATTGCGGAAAAAACGAAAAAAAATTCAGAAACTTGAATTCTAGGGGGTATTTTGGTTTCTGGGGGAGTATGCAGCACCCCTCCCCCAAGCCCGCATGTGGTTATAGGATGCTTTTTTAGGCTATTCTGAAACCTACATTACGTTTGCAAGTTTATTGAAGCCAACGATTTTGTTTTTTTAAAGTTATGAGCGCTAAAGGAGTAAAATTTTTGGATGGAGTAGTTGACTGTTTTTACCCCAATGACTTCCGATATTTGGCCAAGAAAGGCAAAAAACACCTAAGAATTCTCTCAAAGGCAATTTTTTGCCAGAAATAGGGGGTAAAGAATTTCAATCTTTGTGGAAGGGAATTCTGGGGGAATAAGTGGGTGAAAACCATAGGGATTCGGGGGTATGCACCCTTCACAAACCAAAATACCCCCAGAATTCAAGTTTTGAAATTTTCTTTGTTTTTTAGCAAATGTTTTAAGCCGATGGATAGTGCTGGTTGAGACATGTTGAAAAATAGAGTTTTTTCGCCATTCCATCATTTTTAAGGCCATTTTTTTACCTTCAAAAAAATCTTGCACCCCACCCCCCCCGAGAATTTTGGTGCCGCCCACCTATAATGAAAACGTTTCTGGAGGGTTAAGAACCCCGGAAGCCACCCAAGATCATATATATATATATATATATATATATATATATATATATATATATATATATATATATATATATATATATATATATATATATATATATATATATATATATATATATATATATATATATATATATATATATATATATATATATATATATATATATATATATATATATATATATATATATATATATATATATATATATATATATATATATATATATAGGGTAGCGACGACCGACTTAAAGGTGAGGAATCCTTGCGTCCAGACATGCACAGCATAAGAATTCTGGGGAAGGTACAATTTTGCGCTTAAAAAGAGTAAATACGCGCCAAAAACTTGTTTTTGTGCGTTTCTGACGATGAAAAAAAACTTGGAACAAAAATTTTTGAAAAAAAATTCGATAAAAGTGAAAAAAACCTCACCATTACCTTTCTAAAGCAAAAAAAACACAAAAATTCTGAGAAAAAATCAGAAAATTCGATTTAAATTGAGCATATTTATAGTCAAAAAAGGAGCGTATGGCGCAAACTGCCGAAAATTATACACTTTTGAGAAAACAGATAACGAAAAACACTTAAAAGGGCACCTTTTATACGAACTTTTTGGATGTTTCAGGAAAATCGCGAATTTGTGAGGTGGGGGTAAAAAATTTTCTGGGGGGGTTGAAACCCCCAAAAACCTCCCCAAGATCATGTACGCGCACATCCCCCAGATGAATGGAAAGAAAAATAATAACGTCGTTTTTCGCTGAATTTAAATTTTTCAAATTCCTAAAATATATCAATGTTTTGGAAAAGGAACCAGTGTTTTTTTGTACAAGGTCCGTTTGTACATGTACAAAGATGGTCCCCGAAAGTCTTTGTACATTTTGTACATGCAATTTTTTGTATACTATAACATGGTACAGTAGCGATTTTAGTGTGGTAAAAGAGGGTTTTTCGACCTTCGGTAGTGTATCTTGGCTAATTTCCGGGACTCGAAGGGCAAAAATCAGCAAGAATCGTCTTAAAACGGCGCGAAGCGCCAAAAAATTCGACATTTTCCCTTTTAAAATGCAATTTCGGCCATTATAAAGATATATAGAACACACGATTACTCATTGCGGCGCGAAGCGCCGAAAATTTTTTCGGATTCCAGACTTTCTTTGCAATTTTGGTCTTCTTAAAAATCTTTGTACATGTACAAAGACGGCCTCGCAAAGTCTTTGTACATCGGGAAAAATCTTTGCCGAATACGTAAAAAGAAACAGTGAAACGGACCATTGTTTATTTGACAGTAAACAATGATTTAATTGGAATTTCGATCATATAATTCAATTTTTTTACTATTTTCTTCCGAATTTTGAATCTAACATCTGTGATCTGAGTTAACTTTTAAATTCTTTAATTGCCGGACAGGGGCGAAGTTTAAACTAAAATTTAAAAGAATTTCCCGTTATAAATGTTCGCTAATGATGTAAAAAGTTATCACGCAAGTATGTAAAAGTATTGCATTTTTTGCGCAGAAAGAAAATCCGAGAATTATTACGAAAATTAATCGAATTTTCATGAAAAATTATAGCAAATAAATCAACATAGCGTGTGAAAATGTAAAAAGGAGTCAAAAGAATAAGACTAATTTAAACCGTAGTCAAACGGAAAAAAATATTACTGAAAAAAATAAATAAAAACAGAAAGTCATCAATATGAAAAGATAAATAAATAAATAAATAAATAAATAAAAGGTAAATAAATAAGGCATGCTGTTAGTATAAAAGAAACAAAACGTATAAACATGTATGTATTTACACATGTACATAAAAAGCACACAAATTTATATTATGAGAAATTACGGGTTTTACGAGGCGCAAGAGTTCAAGTACGACGAGAGAAGTAAGCAGGAGTTATACAGAATAAATACACAAAAAAACGTGAAAAATATAAACAGGCGAGGTCATCAAAGAGGAACTATGTTGCTAAAAAAAGAAAAAGAAAAAGAAAAAAGAAAAATAAAAAGAAAAGAGAAAGAAAGAGAGACAAAAAAAGAAAAAGAAAAAAAGATAAGAAAGTAAAAAAAGGAAAAAGAGAAAAGAAAAACAAAAATAAAAAAAGAAAAAAAAATTGAAAAAGAAAAAAAGAAAAAGAAAAGAGAAAGAAAAAGAGACAAAAAATGAAAAAGAAAAAAACAGATAAGAAAGTAAAAAAAGGAAAAAGAGAAAAGAAAAAAGAAAAAAAGATAAAGAAAAAATTAAAAAAAGAAAAAAGAAAAAGAAAAAGAAAAGAGAAAGAAAAAGAGACAAAAAAAGAAAAAGAAAAAAGATAAGAAAGTAAAAAAAGAAAAAAGAGAAAAGAAAAAGAAAAAAAGATAAAGAAAAAAAGAAAAATAGAAAGAAAAAAAAGAAAAAGAAAAGAGAAAGAAAAAGAGACAAAAAAGAAAAAGAAAAAAAGATAAGAAAGTAAAAAAAGGAAAAAGAGAAAAGAAAAAGAAAAAGAAAAGAAGAAAAAATTGACAAAGAAAAAGAGAAAAAGTTTGAAAAAATTTGAAAAAGACAAAACCGGTGGGAGTAGATTTGAAAAACGAAAGCCGAACAAAAGATTCACTAAACAACTAAACTTATAGCAGAATAAAAACAATAAATCGACTTAAATAATTTCCATTGGCAAAATTTTAGAAAATGAAAGAATAAAAATAAATCAATAATACTAACAATAAAATTAATGATTTATTCGCTTAAATATTTGCGAGGCAAAAATTATCGTAAAAAATGAGATAAAACATATTTGAAGGAAAATCTTGAAAAAAATCTTGCGTTAAACTGGTAAAAACAGAAAGATTTACGAAAGCAATCTACGCTTTGGCAACTCGATACATTCGAAAAAACAAACTAAATAAATTTTCAAAACGTTCAACCCATACATGCACAGTATGGGGATTCTGGGGGGGAGGGGGGTGAAGAACTAAAGTGCCTTTTTTGGGCCCAAAAATGGCCGGTATGCGTAAAAAACATCGTTTTTTGGCGTTTCTGACGATACTCTATCCTTCTAGAGCATGAAATCATGAGAAAAATTTCGAAAAAAGTCGAATAAATTGACCAATATATCGCTTAAAACATGAATATATGGCGCGAAGCGCCGAAAATTTGGCGATTTTGAGCAAATAGATAGCCAAAAACCCTTAAAAAGACACTTTTTCTACCAATTTTCAGGTAAGTTTAGGAAACTATTGAAAAATCGCCAATTCTAGGGGAAGGTGAAGATTTTTTTGCTGGGGGGCGTGAAAAATGATCCTGCGGGGGTGAAGACCTCCCCAACCCCCCCAGATCATGTACGGTCCAACCTCCAAGTTCAATAACGTTTGCTGTTATGTTTAATTCGTTCTCAAATTTTCGAGTAATTTTTAAATTTTTAGAAACAAATACGTCTTAAAAAACTATAAATTTTCAAATTTGATACAAAGCGAACAGCGTTTATGTCCGAAATAAGCAACGATCAACCAACATCCCATTGAGAATAGTGCGCTACAGTAATTATGGTGTAAAGTACGTACAAGTGTAAACAGGTCAATGTTTCGCCTCAGTTTACACAAAGAATTGAAACAATCATACCGGTAAATCCTTGTAGGCCAATGCACTCGCAGCATTAATATAATTCGGGTGTAAAAGGCGACTCAAGCATAATACAGTAATAACACGACATGCGTTTTACAATACAGATATTAGGACTTTGGCCCAGTCCGGCAACACTCGTATGCATAAAAGTAACAGGTGGATATGGGGATCCCAATTCAAAGTCGACCGTTCCTCCCCCTCCCCCGAAAGCCTGAAAAATTTTTTCCTATTGAATTTTTTAGCCGTTTTTACGTGTTTTTTGGCCGTTTTTACGTGTTTTTTGGCCGTTTTTGGCCAAAAATTGGAGGTGAGTTACTACCTCCTGAATGCAAATAATTACAATAACTTTACACTACGTTCAAAAGTTATTTTATACCAGAACAACCTGTACAAGATTCAATGGCGAGAATAGGAACTATTCGCAATGCTGCCTACAGTAAACCGCGACAAAGTAATAAATAATTGAGGCGACTGCAAAATCTTGAACGTATATACGAATGAAGTAAAAAAGTGTAAACAGTGAGGAAATCCAGTGTATAGTACGTATACGTTGAGCGCTAAAAAATAATAGGAAAACGAGGAAAACGAGGAAAAAACGAAAACAGGAACAAAATAACAAATAATAAATTTTAGAAAAAAATCATAAATAATAATTGAATAGTAATAAAATCACCAAATTTACCATTTATCCGTTTTTGGACCAAACGAGCCTTGCTAAGCCATTCTTTCTTCTCCGAATCGGAGCTATTTGCGCTGCTTATTTCGCATTCTTGATCGTCCTCATCGTCATTTTCGCCCAAATCGCTGCCTACTTCGCTCTCTTGTTTATAGTCCGAGTCCGAATCGGACTTTTTGCGCTTACGCTTCTGTTTCGCATCCGCCACCGAGCCACAATTGCTGTCCGATTCGAATAAATCGGCAGCGGTGCTAGTTTAAATTTTAATTTAGAAATTTAAAATACAAATTTAAACTTTTCAATAAATTAAATATGTTGGGAAAAAAATTAAATATAAATTACATATATAAAAAATATTTAAATATGGTTTAATCGTGCAGGCTTATTGATTTTATCATCGAATTATTAACATATTAATTTTGTTATAATTTATTATTTTATGAATTTTGTTAATTAATTTTTCATTAATTAATTATTAATTCTATTAATTATTCGATTTTGATTAATTTCAATTTTGTCAAATTTATATATTTGTTATTGATTTAATTGTATTAATTTTGTTTATTTATTTTAACCTTTATTATTAAGAATTTCATTTTTTAATATAATTAATAATTGCATATTATTAAACAGTTATTAATCTGATTATGATTAATTAATTTAATTTATTGCAAAATTTATTAATCAAATGAATAAATCTCTCGCAAAGCAATAAAACGTCATTAAAAAATGGATGAAAAGAGAAACCACGTATATAGTATAAATATATTTTCTTATAATGCGTGTATTTATTATACGTATTACATTATTATTTAATATTATTAGTTTAGTATCTGCGTTCATATAAATATATTTCGTATAAAAATATGTACATGTAAGCTGTTAAATTAGAAACTATTGACTGAGTCGGCCTATGGGAAAATTAATTAATTAATTAATTAAGTAATAGATTAATCAATTAACAAATTGCTAAAATATGAATGCAAAAATCCAGCACGACAATTAAAACAAAGTGCAATGAATGAACAATTAAAACATGAAGCGATCAATAAAATTACAGGACAATAAAATCATGAAATTCAAAGTTTTCTCACTGGGCTATTATTAATTATGAAGTTATTTTTATCATTTATGTACTTATTATGTACATATATTATTCTTTATTATTCAATAAAATTTAGTTTTTCTTTATTATTGCTATTTATTTTATTTATTATTTCATTTTTTACCATTTATTTTATTTTTTTTCATTCTTTCACTACTTCAAAACGAATTATTTATTTTTTTATACATAAATAAGTAATACAAAATGAATTTTAAAATTATCGAAATAATTATGTATTTTTGAAAAGGCTAGAAAGAGTGAAATTTCAAAAATCTAAATTTGCTTAATGACTTGAAAGTACTGAATTAATTAAAATAAAAAATAAAAAAATAAAATTGAATATACAAAGTGTAAAACTCAAAACCGATAAATTATTTCAAAAAAATGCCGAAATTATAAGGCAAAAATTATTTTTATCCTAACGTCTGAATTTGAGTTTATTAATTATGTATTTCTCAGTAAGATCTCTGTAATTTCCAAAAATATTAACTTTTTTATGATTTTACTTAATTATTTATCCGAATTCCAGGATTCTCGTAAATATTAGCGCTATTAGGGAAATATTTCAAGGATTTTCAATTGTTCCAAAATATTTCAAATAAGCAAGATTCGTAAGGAGGATTTTTTAATATCTTTCTACAATCTATTTATACTGTACATATGTATATATGTATATTTATAGAAATTTAATTTAATTTTCAGTTTTATTTTTAATTTATTTCTAGATAATCTATGTAGTTATTTTACTTCGATTTTACTAATTTATATACTCCCCCCGGAATTCGCAATTTTTCAAAAGTTTCCAAAAATTTCCCCAAAATTCGCAGAAAGGTGCTTTTTTAACAACTCTCACCTATCCATTTGCTCAAAAGTGTCAAATATTCGGCGCTTCGAGCGAAATTTGAAATATTTTTCCTTATTTAGAGTAAAATAAGATTTTTATGTATTCTTTTTTTGTGTTTAAAAAAATATGTTTTCTTTATGTTTTTATGTTTTATGTTTTCTTTTTATGTTTTCTTTTAAATGTTTTTTCTTTATTTTTAATTTTTTTAAATTTTTTTTATGTTTTCTTTTTAAACGTTATTTTTATGTTTTTTTTTATGTTTTATTTTTTATGTTTTATGTTTTCTTTTTTATATAATAAGATTTTTATGTTTTTATGTTTTTAAAAAAATATAAATATGAACTTTCTATGTTTCTATTATGTTTAACTTTTTTATGTTTTCCGGAATCTTTCTTATATCTTTATGCTAGAAAGACAGCATATCGTCAGAAATACCGAAAAATGATGTTTTTCATGCCTACCCACCATTTTTAAGCCCGAAAAAAAGGCACTTTAAAATTTCACTTCCCCACCCCCTCCCCAGAATTCCCGTGCTGTTCACATCTGATCGATTTTGACAAGTTATAATTTATTTAATATTTTCACGATTGCTAATTTAATTATTTTTTTATTGATTCAGCAAGCTATAATTAGGCTATAATTTTATTTTACCTTCAAGTCTAAATTTTTGAATTTTAAATTTAATTTAAAATTAAAATTTTAAGCTTCGGCCGAACAAATTTGTAAGCATATCTAAGAATGTGTAAAAATTCTAAAGCGCATGCCTGAATTTTAATATTTCAGAAAGAAACAAATCAGCTAAATGATGGAAGAATAAGTGTTTATCATAAAAACGTCTCATCCTAAGAACTAAAGTAATTAAAAAAATTAATAATTAAAATAATTTACTAAAATTATTAATAATCCAAAATTTTACCTGTTGGCCGATAACAAGACAATTTTTTTCTGAAAATACTGCCGAATAATATAAAAATCCTAATTTAATTTATATTTATTAAGCGATAAGAAGGAAGCGAGCACGTGAATGCTGGAAGCGCGCACGTGAATGCTGGAAGCGCGCACGTGAATGCTGGAAGCGCGCACGTGAATGTCGTTCTATATTTAGGCGAGCCAACAATATAATCAATATTTTTGCAAAGCGACGAAAGAAATTCATTTTTTTCGGAAATAATAAAGATGTAAAAAATTATTTGTGAAGTGGAATTTAGGCGAGAAAGGGAACAAACATATTTTTGTTAAATATAAAACAAAATCTAAGTTTTTCTGGAATGAAACTCCCATATTCCCCAAACGAAAGAGCGTTATTGACTCGAAAGGAAATTACTCATTCAAATTTTCCTTCTTAGAATTAATGTCCTCGTCTTCGTCGTTCGAAGTCGACGAATTTTTCACATCGGCTTCTGCGCTCGCTCTAATCAATCGATGAATATTTTTAAAAATATCATTTTAAAAAATCATTATTATTAAATAAAATTAAATAATAAATATCCATAATACAGTGCTCGCCACGAATGTTGACGCTCTAATATTCTTCACAGGATGATAGAGCTTGTTAAAGGATATATGTTTAACACGTCGGTCATGCGTGGGCGGAAATAGGGCCGACGCGTTAAACATATATCCTGTAACAAGCGCTATCATTCTCTGAAGCATATTAAAGCGTCAACTTTCGTGGCGAGCAGTGAATTTTTAGGATACTGTATTTGATCATTTCTCAGAAAAATGAAAGGTTAAAGTGCGACGTATATTTAAACGACCTAATTTTACTCAAAACTCTAAAAAATATGAAAGGCGATTAAGTGTTTTGCCTAAAAATCGAGAGTAGTCAAAATCTCAACCAATAAAGAATTAAAAATTGTTAAAATAGTAATGTTTAGGTTTCTCGACGTTAATATTACTAACAAAAAGAATTAACTTTAATTAATCCCTTTTTATGTTGTTTGAAGACAAAAGCAATAATAAACTGGTCGAAAAATGATACTTAGCTACTTTTAGTTATGTTTGGCCACAGTAAACGGGAAATTTAGTTAAAATAATCTACAGTACTTGTTTTCAAGATTTTAAAACCTGCATAACATGATCAAAATGTACCGAAAAGTGATAAAAACTCGGTTTTAAAGCACAAAGGCATTTATAACCTGTTGGCTTTTACGACAATGCTACATAAGTATATTGAACAAGCGCGTTGCCGGCCGTCCTATTCTGAGGGGCAACGCCAATTTTGGGGGACTAAGCTTAAAAAGGCCAAAAATAGCACAGAATAAGGTTTAAAAAGACCTATTTTTCCAATTTTTCTGAATTTTGTGGGGATCCGAAACCCGCCCCCCCCCACTCCCCCAGAGATGTGTGCCTGATATTGAATTATGCGACTTTAGCCCAAGCCTTTATAATATAAATTTAACAAGACATGACGCAAAACGCACTCATTTGCTGCCGTTTCATTGGTTGTTGCTGTTGCCTGACTTTCCTCAACTTGTTTCTTCCAACGGCTGCTTACTTCATCTATTGAAAGAAATTTACAGTTTTTTTCTAAATTTTAATATTCAAAGTGTTCGAGTTCGTAAACCTTGATGCAAGATTGATAAAAAAAGAACAAAAACGATCAAATTTGCCTCTAAATCCATTATTCGACGCAGTATGATTTTTGGGAACAAAAGTGGTAAAATTTTTCCCGACTAGTTTATAAATTTATGTTTTATTTACCCATAAAATGCATAAAATGAATTAAAATGATTTGAAAAATCAAAATTTCAGATTAAACCTTATATTTTTTACTTACACAAAAGTAGCAAAACTAGTCAAATGGAACAAAAAGTACTCAAAAATGCGGTTGTTCACATTAAAGCATTTTATACAGGACGTTTAAACCAGGTTTCATATTTGACCCGCAAAAAAGCCTAGAACTATAAATTTAGTGAGCCCAAATTTCGGGATTTCAGCCCCCCCACTCGAACTATGATCTTGGGAAACTATGAATCGAACAAACTATTTTTGAACTAACTTGACCCTAACTTTAAATCAAGTTTGATCGCATTCTTCTAGGCCACTAAAGCTTTACAATTCAAGCTAACTAAGTAAGCTAACATTAGTCCGATCGCACTAAACTGTCTAAAACTAAGTTTTACATTAACGTCATTCAACGCGGTATAAACTAAAACTTGTTATCTGTGTTTCGGCCCTTTGAGTTATTATATTTCTGACCACCAAAGCATGCATTTTACTAAGTACATAAAGCGAATGATTTTGTTTACAATTGAAAAAAGGATCTAAATATTTATCGGATCGCAGCAATAAGCATTTAAATTTCAGCTTAATCAATATTTTTTGGCATTATAAGTGGATTTCTGCTTGAAACTATATATCTCACACAATTTGAGCACAGAGTTAATAAGTCAGAGTAGAAATTGGAAAAAATAAAGCATAGCTCCTTGAATAATCGTTTCCTGATTAAAAACGATGAAAATCTTTTATGAAACGGAGTTTTAGAATTTTGTCTCTAGCGCACAGTGGCATATATTTTAAAAATGTAGTTTTGATTAGTTAATTCAGAGCAATTCGTGAGATGGAGTAAAAAGGGCCTGAAAAGCTTTACACGAGCTTTTTCTCTTTTGTTTGCATTAAATCCATGATTGTGATACAGTGGTCGCCATGAAAGATGACGCACTATCATCCTCAGAATTATGATAGAGGGTGCGTCGCAAGCGCCGCGTTACGTCCATCATGTGCTATCATCTCTTTTTTCTATTAAGCGCCATTAACCTCTATCATCCCGTTAATCTGGCGATGCGGACGGCGCAATTTAGCTATTAATAGCGCCAACAAGGAAGCGCGCACGTGAATGCTTGCTCGCTTCCTTCTTGTTGGCGCTATTAATAGCTAAATTGCGCCATCCGCATCGCCAGATTAATGGGATGATAGAGGTTAATGGCGCTTAATAGAAAAAAGAGATGATAGCGCATGATGGATGTAAAGCGGCGGTCGTGACGCATCCTCTATCATAATTCTGAGGATGATAGCGCGTCATCTTTCATGGAGACCACTGTAATTATAAAAAACAAGATTGACTAAAACTATTAAAAGTACGATGATAAAAAATGAAATTTGAATTTAAACTTTGAAACCTAATAAAATCAAAATGATTATCAAAAATTGAAGATAGTTCAAATCAGCCTTCCTGCTCGATATAAATTATAAATTATTATAGTTATAATGACGAAGAAAAATTATGATTAAAGATTATATTAAAAATGACCTCATTGTTATGATTATGATTACTTATATAAATCAATTGATTATGATTATAAAATTTGAAACTAATTTGTATATTCCAATGATTACAAAAATGATTATGATTATTATTAAAATCGAATTGATTATAAAAAATCATTATTGTAATTCATTATTATTAAATTTTTTGTTAAAATGATAAATGCAATTAATTAATATATAAAAATTATATTATTGATTCATGGTTATAATTATTCTGAATAAAATCTTGATTAAAAATTTTTTTGGCACAGAAAAACATTTTTCCTTAAAAAAAGATTATAATATAAAATCAGTAATTTTATTATGAAATAAAATTTTTTGACAACAAAAACGAAAATAAATTTTCGACTAATTTAATACGATTTAATTAATACAATTTTTAATTTTTTTCTACTGGTAATTTCCTTATCATTGTTCTAATTGATCGAAACTGATATCGAGCATGCATGTAACAGGGGGATGGGGGATTCCTCACCCAAAGTTGGTCGTCCCGCTGTTCCCCAAAGCCAGGAAATTTTTGACCCCATCCCCTCGATTTTCTCGACATTTCTATGAATTTTTTGGCCGTTTTTGGCAGAAATTAGATGTCATTTAACCCCCGCCCCCTTTCCCCCTCTAAGAATGACCGGGGACCTCCACACAAAAATTTGAGCCCTTACATGTATATATGCTGTAAATGCTTGGAAATAGACTTAAACACTGAAAATATGGCAGTAATATTATGGCCACTCAATACACATGACATAAACTTTACCAAATAGTTCAAGCATCTTTGGTTTCTGAGCAGATGACACTTGAGTATCCATCAAAGCATTGTTAGATGATGTCGAAGAAATGACAATCGTACTGATGCTCTGAGACGTAGATGCCATATTTTCATTTTCTTCGTTTTTGACCATTGCAGATGATAAATCGAGATTATTCGAGCAGGAAGGCTGATTTGAACTGTCAAAAAAGCGCTTGTTGCGACGCCTATATGCAAAGTCGTAAACACGAGGCATAATAGGGGATGAAGAGTCGGAATTCATTATTTCAATATCATGATCGATACCTGGAAGACAAGGCAAGTTCAGGCTAGTTCTGAACAGTGTCAGCACCATACGGCATGAATACATGGGTTGTGTCGCGAAAAAATTCTAGAAGTGTGGTGAGGCAGAATTTTCATTCTTATAAAAGTTTAGAACAAGTTCTCGATAAAAGTCCAGTGATCGGTGCGGGACGGCCTTAACATCAATACCAAATGAAAAATTAAATCCATCCGGCGCGAAGTGCTGGAAAATTTCGAAATTCCGGCTCTCTAAAACACATTTTGCATTACAAAAATTGGCCCAAACCAGCGTGGCCTAAGCATCAATAACAAATAATAAAATTGAATCGATTCAGCGCGAAACGGCAGAAAACTTTGACATTTTACCATTCTAAAATGCATTTTTGCTTTCCAAAAATTGCCCAAAAATCCGGGCAGAAGATGACGATTTTCAATCCCAGTAAAGTTCTAGAACAAGTTGTCGACAAAAATGTTGCGATCGGCATGGCACGATCTAAACATCAATCCAGCGTGGCACGTACAGGGCTAGCATGAAGGGGTTTTTGGGGTTTTGGGGTTTTTTGGTCTTTAAAAAACCTTGAGTTTTTGAGTTTTTGGGGTTTTTGAGTTTTTGGGTTTTGGAGTTTTGGTATTCGTATTCTGAGATGTAGATACTTATGGGATGCAGGTACTTAACTACATGAGTACATATCTATTATTGTAAGTTTCATGTGTAGTGTAATTTTCCATTGTTTGATGTCTAACTTTTATAATTATTACATAGGTTTTTAAGTTGGCAGTTTCAACAGTCTTATCGGAACAAAATTTTTCAAACTTTGGTTCTGTCCATTCAAAATTGAGAAAATCACTGAGCACTGATACAGTCCGAAAGCTGGTGTTCATTAAAACCAATGCCAATCAGCTTTGTGATCCAACCACGATGGATACTGATGATTGTGATGATAGGGATATGTCATCATTTATCACTGATCAACACAGCGACAGTGGAATAAAGCTTTGTTTTGAACTTGTCCTATTTTCATATTGGGTCCTTTACATGTCACAAAGAAGGTAAGTTGAGAATATGGTACTTTCAGGATACTATGAAATAAACTTCAGAAGAGCGGGTTTTTTAGCTCAGTACTTAGACCATGTTGAAAGAAAGCGCGGAAAAAAATATTCATCCATCTATGATCAATATTGCAAAAGCTATGGGTTTCGTTAATTAGCCTCTTCTTGACCTACACAAGTATCTACTCACTACTCGACCTAAGTATTTGAAGATTCAAACAGCTGAATGCAGAATCACATGTAGATACCCAATTCACGTCGATATAAGCATCTCTACATCGACCTAAGCATCTATACATCGACCTAAGCATCTATACATCGACCTAAGCATCTATACATCAAGCTAAGCATCTATAGTGCTGGCCTCTAAAAAAAACCAGTCGATTTGTAACCTAGAAAAACCACCCATTTTTTCCATAACCATTAGGAGATGACTGATGATATTATACTGGCAAACAAGCTATGCCGTGAGGATCACAACTGACTCCTGGTCGCTTTCCGGATCATTCAAAAACTTGAGATATAAATTTGTCGAAAAGTTCCTAAAAATTGCCATTTTTATGATTTTTTTAAGGCATTTTTGAGGGTCAGTATTTCTACCCGTATTCATATTTGGTGGAATCTTTTATGTTTTCACGTTCGGCTCCCTTGCAGACTAATGTCAGAAAAAATTTAGTTCTCCTGTCATCCACATAGCTACAGTATACCTTCAAAGCCAAACTAAAAAAACCAGTTGTAACCTAAAAAAAACCAGCGCCAATTTTTACAAAACTCAGCAGAAATTTGCCTCGTAGCACCTTTCATGATGCCTGATGTTTATTTTTCACAAAAAATAAGAATCACCCCAAAAACTGCCAAAAAAGTCCGATTGTAACCTAAAAAAACCACTGTAACCTAAAAAAAGACCAATGCTAAGTATATGTTGCCATGGCAACGAAATTACTATTCATCAAGTTGCATAATTTTGCACTGATTTCTTGCAGAGGATGTAGAAGAGACTAACCTAGCGTCGTTTTTATCACTTGAAGACTTTATTTGTGAAATTTATAGAACTTTTAATGAAATTCAGAAAAAATTATTGATTTTTATATAAATGTGATAAAATGAACGGAAATGTCGTAAAAAATGAATTTTTTCAAAATTGTGATCATTTAAGGTCAACTAACTGTTTTACGCTGCCAACCAAGCACTTTGCATAACATTTTGGGGTGGTTTTTTAGTTCCCATGGTTTTTTTAGGAAAAAGTGGTTTTTACTCAAAATTTCGTATTTCATACGAGCTTGCTATGAAATATGGCGCTTAAAAATTCTTCAATGCAGCAAGTTATAGGCCTAGGGCAGCTGTCAAAAATAGGTGTTTGTTGACTTCTTCAATGCTGTTTGTTGTGAAGTTATAAGCCAAAAACATGAAAATGTTTTTTTTAGAGGCCAGCACTATATACATTGACCTGAGCGGGAGCGACCTCGACCTAAGCAGCTTAAAACACCTTTTGAGATATACTAAGCCTAAGCCTAAGTATATTAGAAGCAAAAACTTAGATTTTCCTATATCTTATCAAGTAAAACCGAAAAAAACATGCAAAAAAATGAAAGTTTTTTTAAAGTTTTTTTTTAAATTTCAAACAGCTTTCCGCGCCTTTTTTATTGTTTCTCCTTCATTGCTATGCTTCCTTCCAGAATTTCAGCCCATATTATTCATTTCTGACAAATGTGTAAGTCCTTGGATCGAGCCGTTCAATCGTCCCACCCAACACTCAAATCGACAGTTGCCTGCAACTTTGGAAGTATGGCTCAGATTTTCACCAATTTTTTCCGCACTTCAATTTATCATGTTCTACCAGTTTGGCACAAAAATTTTGGCATTCCGTATTCGTTTTGCTTCTTTTCTAAAAGTACCATATTATTAACTTTAGCCGTCACAAAGTAAGCCAAGTCAATGTTTATACCTAAGTGACAAGTCTGGTTTGTATCAGGAAAAAACCACCGGAAATTCCGAAAAACCCACCAAAAACCCACGAAAAACCCCTTAAACCCACCAAAAACCCACGACAAACCTTAAAAACTCAAAATGCAAAATTTTCATATCTGGGATTTTGCCACTAAGCGCCGGAAAATTTTGACATTTTGGCTCTCTAGCACGCATTTGTGCATTACAAAAATTTACCAAATCTGTTCAGTAGATAAGGGTTCTCAATAGTGGCGAAGCTTTAAAGCAAGTTGTCGATAAAAGTGCTGCAATCGATGCGGCGCGCCACGAACATTAATAAAAAACATTAAAAATAGGTAAATCAATTCCGGCGCGAAGCGCTGGGAAAGTTTGGAATTTTACCCTTCTAGAACGCATTCTTGCATTACAAAAATTTTCCAAGATGTATATCAAGCCCAAAATTTTTTCCACATCTCGAAATTTTGGTTCACAAAAACCTGTAAATAAGGAGAAAACGTCGTTGGAAATGGCAACTGCTGCGCTGCTGCTCGCTCAATTCTAGCTACAGTATAACAGTAGTATGTCTTTTCAGTCGTAAGCGCATCAGCCTGCTCGCGTAGTTACCAATACAAATCATAGAAAGCTTTTTGCGTTGAATTGCAGGCTGTTTCACACAAGTGTACAAAAGCGCAAATTTAGAGGGGGGTGGGAAAGGGTTGCCGCCCTGTCGTAAAAAAATAGTTGGGCGCAACAGGAGTACTTTTTGATGATTTTAGCCATTTTTCTGCGACGATTTTTCGAATTTTTTCGGTACTGTAAGAGTCTCACAAAACTGGGCAGACCCGAGGGTCCGCCACTGATCAGTGTTCGGTCGCTTTCGCGAGCCGAAACAGCGCTCAAACAAAAACGAGATCGGCTGAGTTTTATGCCTGTAGCAGGAGTGCTACTACATGGCTAGAAATGCCTACTTTGAAGTTTAACCGGTGACGTTTATGTTTCATGGTTTCTCAATATTCTTCAATACTTTGCGCAGTTGTGAGCAAGAGCCCGAGTAGTCGATTAGTACTGCACACGCGAATCAGAGCGGAAGATCCGGGAAACCGGTGCGGGTAAAATTTTGCTCATGTAACGGAGGGAGGCGGCGCCCCGTTACATCCCACCCGAAGCATAAACTCACAGGTTAACACCCGACTGCAGCGCCGTTGAAAAGGCGGCGTGCAATACCGATCAAATGCAACACCAAGAGAACAGCACATGTGCTCGATCGATTGGTGAGCATAATAGCCTGGTGAGCGTGGTAGGCATACCAATAGCCCGTCTTAGCTCGTCATTGGCTTGCCTGGTGAGCATGGTAGGCATGCCGCTATAGCCCGTCTTTGCTCGTCATCGGCTTTAATGCCTGTTGGGGTATTAACTTGCTGTCACAGGCGTTTGAACCGGAGTTCAAAAGGCGTGTTACTACTGACAGCAGTTACACTACCCTCCCCTTAAAGAAGGGGCCCTTCGGGCGAGCGACCCGAAGGGATCTCCGTGGGACCTCCACTTGTAAGAGTCTCACAAAACTGGGCAGACCCGAAGACCCGCCACTGATCAGTGTTCGGTCGCTTTCGCGAGCCGAACCAGCGCTCGAAGAAAAACGAGATCGGCTGAGTTTTATGCCCACCCGAAGCATAAACTCAGAGGTTAACACCCGACTGCAGCGCCGTTGAAAAGGCGGCGTGCAATATCGATCAAATGCAACACCAAGAGAACAACACATGTGCTCGATCGATTGGTGAGCATAATTGCCTGGTGAGCGTGGTAGGCATACCGATAGCCCGTCTTAGCTCGTCATTGGCTTGCCTGGTGAGCATGGTAGGCATGCCGCTATAGCCCGTCTTTGCTCGTCATCGGCTTTAATGCCTGTTGGGGTATTAACTTCCCGTCATAGGCGTTTGAACCGGAGTTCAAAAGGCGTGTAACTACTGACAGCAGTTACAGTTAGTGTTGTAAAAGATAAGGAATTTTTGCAAGATAAAAGATAAAGATAAAGTTGAAATTTTAAAATCTAAAAGATAAAGAAAAAGATAAAGATAAAGATAAAAAATTAAGAAAGATAAAGATAAAGATAATTTGCAAGATAAAGGAACCAAAAAGATAAAGATATAGATAAAGATAAAGATAATGTGTAAATATGGTCGCCTGGACCTATAGTCTGGTTCATTTAACTTTTAGGTTTTTGAAAAAGTTTGAAGCGGTTACAAAAGTGTTTTAAAGTAATACAATAAATATGATATATAACAGTATGTTGAGTCATATAGAGACGTATGCTTGTTTTGAGCCGCATTACTGCATCAACAGTTTAAACCTCTTTTGTAGCCTGATTCTTGTGGAAAATTTCAGAAGAAAACCGCGAAGTTAAATGAAACAGACTATAGGAGAATGTTGTATTTGAAGTGCAATAAACCAGAGGTCAAAGAGGTAATAGGCATGAAGCACACATAATTGTAGGTTTGGAGGTTTACCCGCAGTATCTAACTGACCCACGTAATACTACCACTGGCCAGGCACGTAATTGGCCGTCCTATTTTGGTGGGGAACCAACACCAATTTCGGGAAGCTAAGCCCAAAATGGCCAAAAATAGCACAAAATAACGTTTAAAAAGTCCTATCCACTGAATTTTGGGAGGTCCGGCCGGACCCTTCCATTCCCCCAGAGCTATGTGCCTGGTACTCGCTGACCGCAAGTCATTTCTTTCTTTTCGCAAGCATCGAAACGAAAACGGAAACGTTGGGTAAAATCTGGAAATGGAAACGATGTGTAAAAGCCGGAAACGGAGACGGAAACAATCCAAAGCACCGGAACCGGGGTAGGGCCCATCAGGGTGAACACCCCAAACCCCGATTCTGGCTAAATTTCTCCCACTTGAGGGAGATATAGGGGCTCGGAAACTGGGTACCCCATTATTCATTTGAGAGGCTGACCACGGTTCCGTTGAAAGTTTCTCCGACCTGGGGGTAGTCCAAAGTGCCATAACCAGGGTTCCAAAAGAAGGGCACATCAGGGTCAAAACCCCCAACCCCGTTTCTGGCAAAATCTTACGCATGGAAGCAGCGTTTTTCTGTATTCGGCAAAGATTTTTCCCGATGTACAAAAAGTTTTTGGGACCGTCTTTGAACATGTACAACGATTTTTGGGAAGTCAAAAATTGCAAAAAAGGTCTAAAATTCGAAAAAATTTGTGAAATGAATAATTGTGTGTTCTATATATCTTTATAATTGCAGAAATTGCATTTCAAAAGGAAAAATGACAAAATTTTTTGACGCTTCGCGCCGTTTTAAGACAATTCTTGTTGATTTTTGCCTTAAGAGACCCAGAAATAAGCTGAAATACACTACCGAAAGTCGAACAACTCTGTTTTTACAACACTAAAATTGCTATTGTACCATATTTTAGTACACAAAAATTTGCATGCACGAAATGTACCAAGACTTTTGGGGACTATGCACATTTACAAACGGACCTTGTGCCAAAAAACGCTGCATGGAATGGGGGTTTAGGGGCTCAGAAACAGGGTACCCCATTAATCACATATGTAGCTGACCCCAGCTCGGTCGGGGGTTTCTCCGCCCTGGGGGCAGTCCAAAGTACCGGAACCGGGGCCCGTAAGTAGGGCTCATCAGGGGCAATACCCCCAACCCCGTTTCGGCAAAATTTTACCCATAGAATAGGCGGTTTAGGGACTAAGAAATTTAGTAGCTCATTATTCATACATGTAGCTGACCCCAGTTCCGTCGGGGGTTTCTCCGCTCTGAGGGTAGTCCAAAGTGGCGGAACCCGGGTTCCCCAAGTAGGACCCATCAGGGTCAACACCCGCAACCCCGTTTCTGGCAAAATTTTACCCATGGAAGGGGGTTTAGGGGCGCGGAAACGGAGTACCTCATTATTCATATATGTAGCTGACCACGGTTCCGTTATGGGTTTCTTCGCACCTGGGGTGGTCCAAAGTGTGGAACCGGGGTTCCTCAACCCCATTTCCGGCCTAATTTCTCCCACTGAAGGGGGTTTAGGAACTCGGAAACGGGGTACCCCATTCCCCATTATTTATATGAGAAACCCCGGTTCTGTTAGGGGTTTCTCCGCCATTGAAGTAGTCTAAAGTGCCAGAACCGGGGTCGCAAGTAGGGCCCATCAGGAGCATCAACACCACCAACCCCTTTTCCAAAAATTTTTCATTTACTGAAGGAGGGAGGGTTTAGGGGCTCGGAAATGGGGTACCACATAATTCAAATGTGAAACTGAACCCTTTTCCATTGGGGGTTTCTTCGCTCTGGGGGCAGTCAAAAGTGCCGTAGCCGGGGTTCACCAAGTAGGACCTATTAATCTGAACACCCTCAACCCTCTTTCCAGCAAAATTTCTCCCAATCAAGGTGGGTTTAGGGGCTCGAAAATGGGGTACCTTATTATTCATATATGTACATGGGTAAAATTTTGCCTGGAAACGGTGTTGGGGGTGTTGACCTTAATGAGTCCCACTTGCGAATACCCGGTTCCGCCACTTTGGACTACTCCTATGGCAGAGAAACCCCCTAATGAACCATGGTCAGTTACATATATGAATAATGAGCTACTAAGTTTCCTAGTCCCTAAACCCCCATTATATGGGTAACATTTAGCCAAAAATGGGGTTGGGTGTTGAACCTGATGGGCCCTACTTACGGAACCCCGGTTCCGACACTTTGGACTACCCCGGGGCAGAGAAACTACCGATGGAGCTGGGGTCAGCTACATATATGAATAATGGGGTAACCGATTTCCGAGTCTCTAAACCCCTCTTCAGTGAGAGAAAATTGGCCGGAAACGAGGTTGGGGTGTTCACCCTGATAGCCCTACTTGGGGAACCCCGCTTCTAGCACTTTGTGCCGCCTCCAGGGCGGAGAAACCCCCGACGGAAACGGGGTCAGATTCACATATAAATAATGTGGTACCCGTGTCCGAGCCCCTAAAATCCCCTTCAGTGGGTTAAATTCAGCCGGAAATGGGGTTAGAGGTGTTGACCCTGATGGACCCTTCTTGGGGAACCGCGGTTCCGGCACTTTGGACCAACCCCAGGGTGGAGAATCCCCCAATGGAACCGGGGTCAGCTTCACATATGAATAATGGGGTACCCCATTTCCGAGCCCCTTCCTCTTCAGTGGGAGAAAATTAACCGGAAACGGGGTTGGGATATTCACATCAATAGCTCCTACTTGGGGAACCCTGGTCCTCCACTTTGGACCACTCCCAGGGTGGAGAAACCCCCGACGGAACTGGGTTGAGCTTCACACTTGAATTATGTGGTACCCCGTTTCCATGCCCCTAAACCCCCCAGAGTGGGAGAAATTTTGCTGGAAACGAGGTTGGGGGTGTTCACATTGATAGGTTCTACTTGGGGAACCCCAGTTCTGCCACTTTAGGCCACTCCAGGCGGGGAAACCCCAGACGAAACCGGGTTCAGCTTCACAATTGAATTATGGGGTACCCCATTTTCGAGCCCCTAAACTCCCCTTCAGTGGGTGAAATTTTGTAGGAAACGGTGTTGGGTGTGTTGACCCTGATAGGCCCTACTTGGGGAACCCCGTTTCCGGCACTTTGGATTACCCTCAGAACGGAGAAACCCCCAACGGAACTGTGTGCAAAATACTATAACTACGTTTCCGTTTCCATATTTTGCCCATTGTTTCTATTTCCATTTCCGTTTCCGGATTTTGCCCACACCCTCGATATACAGGCATTAGTTTGAGCCGCACGATGTAGGGTTTAAACAATCGTTTTCTTTTCTTTCTTGTACTACAGTGAAACTTGAATGCGTCTAAGTGTATTTCACGTCAAACCTACATTTTGGATTACGTGCCAACTTATGTACATACTTTATCTTTTTTAGCAAGATAAATTCCTATCAAAAAGATAAAGATAGCCTGTGATTTTCCTAAAAGATAAAGATAAAGATAAAGATAAAATAAAGAAATCGTCAAGATAAAGATAAAGATATCTTTATCTTTATCTTTATCTTGCTAAAAAGATAAAGATAAAGATATCTTTTACAACACTAGTTACAGTACCTACTTCGCTCGGATTAGTACTCATTAATGAGGTTCACTAACTTTCTTGGCGATCTAAAAAATATTTTTCACGTCAGAAGAGGACTTCATGTAAGTACAATGTACAGAACAAAGACTTTTTAATCTTCAACGATGTGTCACAGGAATGAATAGTGGACGCTGGTTTAAGGCAAAACAGGTGTCAGCTGGTGTCGAACCAGCCAACCTTTATCGGCACTGACTCCCAGCACAGTTGTGTTATAAACTGAACCAAGACCGGTTTTCTTGCTTAAGCACCTTGTTCATTATATCTTATTTGTGCTGCAATATCTGATTGAGTTTCAGCTGTTGCATCAGCTGTCATCCCTGACATTCCACTTCTTCAGAGAAGCGGCGTCCTCGTCGCTGCTGGATATGTATTGTGTCAATATGGACTAACTTAGGAAATTTTTATGCCTTTTGACCTAAGTAATCGAATATATAATAATAAGCTTTGGGGCCTTTAGCTCTTCATCCATATTCAATTTATAAGATACTAGATGAGCTGCCCGGCGTTGCCCGGGCTGAACTTAGGCCTGATAGCTATATGGAATTTATATGTCTCTTGTATTTTTTATTTTTCAAGACTTCTGATGTTTTTGGGATATTTCTAAAAAAATTGTTGGTATAAACCATATTTTATTTTTTGGATTTTTTAAAATGTCTTTTGTCAACCATTTTTTTGATCAAATCCATATTTTTGACGTTGCAGAATGGTTTTGAAAATTGTTTACCCATAATTATATTTTTGATGTTCTGGGATGTTCTGGGATGTTCTGGGAATTTTTTTAATAAAACTCATATTTTTGATATTTTGGGATGTTTTGGAAAATTTTTGTCATCAAACCATATTTTTGATGTTTTAGGATGTTTTGGAAAAATTTTTTAAGCAAACCCATATTTTTGATGTTTTGGGATATTTTGGAAAATTTTTTTCGTCAAACCATATTTTTGATGTTTTAGGATGTTTCGAAAAATTTTTCGGTCAAACCATATTTTTGATGTTTTAAAAATTTTTTGTTGGTTGTAGCAAAGGGTGTCATATATCACGTGATATGTTATAGCTGATGGTATCTCCTATCTTATATCACTGCATGTTATGGCACAGACAGGGTATCTATACCAAACCTATCTTATAGCATTGCCTATCTCGTAGCACAGGGTATCTTATATCCCATACTATCTTATAACATTGCCTATCTTGCAGCTCGGGTTATCTTATATCACTTCCTGTCTTAAAGCATTGCCTATCTTGTAGCACGGGGTATCTTTTATAACGTTCTATCCTATAGCATTATCTATCTTGTAGCGCGGGGTGTCTTATATCACGTCCTATCTTATAGTATTGCCTATCCTGTAGCACAGAGTGTCTTATATCACGTCCTATCTTATAGCATTGCTTATCTTGTTGCACATAGTATCTTATACCATGCCTATCTTATAAAATTGCCTATGTTATAGCATCATTTGGTTAAACCCGTATTTTGATGTTTCACAGTGCCAACCAATGCTATAACATATAACATTGTACATAGTGTCGCCAGGCATGCTCCTCTTGGCCGGGGTATCCCTATACAAACAGTATAAACTAATTTTTGAAAAAGATAGCAAAAAATCGGCCATCTCCCGAAATCGTGGAGGCTTATAGCACAGGGGCCAAACCCTGCTCCCTTTCTGCCCAGGGCCAATGGGTGCGTTTGTCGAAATTTCAAGATGGCTACGGCTCCTTCCCCCATTGGACCGACCTCGGCCCAAAATATCAGCCCACCAAATTTCATTGGGCCAGAGCCAACCCGGCACAAACATATATACAAACAAACAAACTTTCAAAAATATATAGTAGATCGATTGGCTTAAATTTTTTGCCTTAGTTTTTCAAATTTTGGCTCATTTGGCCCATAATGTGCAAGGTCCATTGTCAATGACTGACGTCATATACTGTTCAGTCTCACCATGTCACATAAGTAATTGGGGACGCTTGTTGAGCGCAAAACCGGTGTCAGCTGGTGTCAAACCAGCCAACCTTAATCAGCGCTGACTCCCAGCAGAGTTGTGTTTACCAAGTGCGCCAAGAGCGGTTCTCTTGCTAAGAACCTTTTTTTCCTTTTATTTTATTTGTACTGCAATATCTGATTGAGTTTCAGCTGTTGCGTCAGCTGTCATCCCTGACAAATGCACCGATCAGTTCTCTAAACCAGATTCGTTTTTACAATGATTAATTAGAAAAACTAATCTTTTATTAAAGTCTCTTAGTAAAGAGAACTGATAAATGAATTTGAACATCATACATATGAGTTGAGACATTGCTAAACAAAGCATTAATACTTAGCAAGTTTTATGGTCGTTTTCAGTGTAACATGAATGATTTTTCAATTGAAAATGCCAAGATCGGAAAATCTATTAAAAGTCATACTCTTCAACATATCTCATTAGAAAGAGCATCCAATTCTCTATCTATTCTTAGAAACAAATGCCAACTATCCTGAAGCATTGAAACATTATAAATTTTAAATTGTAAAAAACGCACTAATCTCAGTACAGTAATTAAAATGGCAGCCATATTGAACTTTTTTCCTACCTGTTTAAATCGGACAAGCAAGTGATTATTTAAAAGCTCTTTCTTCGCTCTTTTCAAAATGCGCTTATTTGTTGAATTATGTAAAGTATTTAGACAGCTACAGCTTAAAGTATTGTTTTCCCAATATGGCTGCCCCCTCGACACAAATTTGTATTGAGCAAACCGGAAGATCGAGCAGATGGGTCCTCCGCGTTTGTACGTCTGTCGAGCCGTATTCAAAGTAATATAATTTCTCAATCAATATATACTTAACCCGGGCTGACCTTTGTTCGTTGTATAGTCACCAGCTCGGACTGAGCTGTCTTGTGGAGCTGTGCAGCTGTCATGATTATTGCGCGCACACGCATTAATAAAACCGGTGCTATTGGGCGGACCCAATAGCCTTTACCAACGCTGACTCCTCACTCAGCAGTTTTTACGTGCTAAGCTCGGACCGGTTCCCTTCAGATGTTATGTCCCTTCAATATATGCGTTGAAATTCCTGTTGTTCTAACGTGCGCATCAGGTGTCAATAGATTACTGTAGTAGCGTGTCGCGATTTCTACCTGACACCTCCCTCCTTAGCTTTGATCGTCCTCGATCAGTAATAGCTGCTACAGACTCCACAAGATATGATCAATAATAGCTGCTACAGACTCCACAAGATATGATCAATAATGGCTGCTACAGACTCCACAAGATATGTGACTATCCCACCGCTGCCACCAAATATGTCATGCCCGGTAGTGGTCAATATATAATAATCATTAATATATTCACTTGTCCATACTAGGTTACTCCGCGTGTCTATTTGCACGTCTGTCGAGCCCTTTATAATAATAGGTGCTATACTTTCGGATCAATATATACTTAACCCAGGCTGACCTTTGTTCGTTGTATAGTCACCAGCTCGGACTGAGCTGTCTTATGCGAGCCGTGCAGCTGTATATATTATCGCGCGCACACGCATTAATAAAACCGGTGCTATTGGGCGAACCCAATAGCCTTTACCAGCGCTGACTCCTCACTCAGCAGTTTTTACGTGCTAAGCTCGGACCGGTTCTCTTCAGTTGTTATGTCCCTTCAATATATGCGTTGAATTCCTGTTGTTCTAACGTGCGCATCAGGTGTCAATAGATTACTGTAGTAGCATATGGTCGTTTCACCTGACACCTCCCTCCTTAGCTTTGATCGTCCTCGATCAATAATAGCTGCTACAGACTCCACAAGATATGTGACTATCCCACCGCTGCCACCAAATATGTCACGCCCGGTAGTAAGTAATATATTATTCACAGTAACATATTCATTATAACATGGGTCACTCCGCGTTTGTACGTCTGTCGAGCCCTGTATTCAAAGTAATATAATTTCTCAATCAATATATACTTAACCCGGGCTGACCTTTGTTCGTTGTATAGTCACCAGCTCGGACTGAGCTGTCTTATGCGAGCCGTGCAGCTGTACATATTATTGCGCGCACACGCATTAATAAAACCGGTGCTATTGGGCGAACCCAATAGCCTTTATCAGCGCTGACTCCTCACTCAGCAGTTTTTACGTGCTGAGCTCGGACCGGTTCCCTTCAGATGTTATGTCCCTTCAATATATGCGTTGAATTCCTGTTGTTCTAACGTGCGCATCAGGTGTCAATAGATTACTGTAGTA
>JAVLUZ010000169.1:477473-545350 GCA_036768485.1 Mermis nigrescens | reverse complement strand
CCTCGACCTAAGCAGCTTAAAACACCTTTTCAGATATACTAAGCCTTAGCCTAAGTATATTAGAAGCAAAAACTTAGATTTTCCTATATCTTATCAAGTAAAACCGAAAAAACATGCAAAAAATGAAAGTTTTTTAAAATTTTTTTAAAATTTCAAACAGCTTTCCGCGCCTTTTTTTCTTGTTTCTCCTTCATTGCTATGCTTCCTTCCAGAATTTCAGCCCATATTATTCATTTCTGACAAATGTGTAAGTCCTTGGATCGAGCCGTTTAATCGTCCCACCCAACACTCAAATCGACAGTTGCCTGCAACTTTGGAAGTATGGCTCAGATTTTCACCAAATTCTTTTTCCGCGCTTCAATTTATCATGTTCTACCACTTTGGCACAAAAATTTTGGCATTCCGTATTAGTTTTGCTTCTTTTCTAAAAGTACCATATTCTTAACTTTAGCCGTCACAAAGTAAGCCAAGTCAATGTTTATACCTAAGTGACCACTGGCGTAGCCAATGGGGGAAGGGGGGGATTCCCCCCTGAGGAAAAATTTTTACATTTTCAAAAAGTGAGCAATATGGTTGCGTGATGCTGTTTTGCGATGAAAAATCGAAAAATTCGGTGCTTCGCGCCGGTTTATTCTATTATTTGGCAGTTTCTACCGTTTTATTGGTGGAAAATCAAAAATTAGCGCTTCGCGCGCATAAGAAGCATTTTTTCCGTCAAAAACGTGAAAAAAATTTTGAGAAAATTTAATTTTTCAATGGCTTATATCGTGCAGGATGATGTGAAAAGCCAAAAAAACACGTCATTTAATGGCCCCGCACGTTTTTACGCGTTTTGTTTTTTTAGACGAAAAAATTTTTCTGGAATTCCCCCAGGCGGAAATTCTGGCTACGCCTATGTAAGTGACAACACTGGTTTGTATCGGGAAAAAAACCACCGAAAATTCCGAAAAACCCACCAAAAACCCACGAAAAACCCCGTAAACCCACCAAAAACCCACGACAAACCTTAAAAACTCAAAATGCAAAATTTTCATATCTCGGATTTTGCCACGAAGCGCCGGAAAATTTTGACATTTTGGCTCTCTAGCACTGCATTTGTGCATTACAAAAATTGACCAGATCTGTTCAGTAGATAAGGGTTCTCAATAGTGGCGAAGCTTTAAAGCAAGTTGTCGATAAAAATGCTGCAATCGATGCGGCGCGCCAGGAACATTAATAAGAAGCATTAAAAATAAATCAATTCCGGCGCGATGCGCTGGGAAAATTTGAATTTTACCCTTCTCACATCTCGAAATTTTGGTTCACAAAAACCTGTAAATAAGGAGAAAACGTCATTGATGGCAACTGCTGCGACGCTGCTGCTCGCTCAATTCTAGCTACAGTATAACAATGGTATGTCTCTTCAGTCGTAAGCGCCTCAGCCTGCTCGTGTAGTTACCTGTACAAATTATAGAAAGCTTTTTGCGTTGAATTACAAGCTGTTTCATACAAGTGTGCAAAAAGCGCGAATATAGAGAGAGGTGGGAAAGGCTTGCCGCCCTGTCGTAAAAAAAATAGTTGGGCGCAACAGGAGTACTTTTTGATGATTTTATCCATTTTTCTGCGACGATTTTTCGAAATTTTTCGGTACCTACTTCGCTCGGATTAGTACTCATTAATGAGGTTCACTGACTTTCTTGACGATCTAAAAATTTTTTCACGTCAGAAGAGGATTTCATGTTAGTATGTACAGAAGAAAGACTTTTTAATCTTCAACGATGTGTCACAGGAATAGTGGACGCTGGTTTAAGGCAAAACAGGTGTCAGCTGGTGTCGAACCAGCCAACCTTTATCGGCACTGACTCCCAGCACAGTTGTGTTATAAACTGGACCAAGACCGGTTTTATTGCTTAAGAACCTTTGTTCATTATATCTTATTTGTGCTGCAATATCTGATTGAGTTTCAGCTGTTGCGTAAGCTGTCATACCTGACGAAAGCACCAGTCAGTTCTCTAAACCAAATTCGTTTTTTGCAATGATTAATTAGAAAAACTAATCTTTTATTAAAGTCTCTTTTAGTAAAGAGAACCGACAAATGAATTTGAACATTACACAAATGAGTTGAAACATTGCTAAACAAAGCATTAATACTTAGCAAGTTTCATGGTCGTTTTCGGTGTAACATGAATGATTTTCCAATTGAAAATGCCAATATCGGAAAATCTACTAAAAGTCATACTCCATAACATATCTCATTAGAAAGAGCATCCAATTTTCTATCTATTCATAGAAACAAATGCCAACTATCCTGAAGCAGTGAAACATTATAAATTTTAAATTGTAAAAAACGCTTTTTCTCAGTACAGTAATTAAAATGGCAGCCATATTGAACTTTTTTCCTACCTGTCTAAATCGGACAAGCAAGTGATTATTTAAAAGCTCTTTCTTCGCTCTTTTTCAAAATGCGCTTATTTGTTGAATTATGTAAAGTATTTAGACAGCTACAGCTTAAAGTATTGTTTTCCCAATATGGCTGCCCCCTCGACACAAATTTGTATTGAGCAAACCGGAAGATCGAGCAAATCTTGATTAACCGCGTTTATTGCGCAAGAAAGTCTATCTAAAGGCGCAACTATTTTGCTACTACTGAGCTGTCTATCTACAATACAGGGTAAATGATAGGTTGAGCCAATTTTCGCCATTTTTTGGGGCTGACAAGCTAGAGTAATGATAAATTTTAATTTTTTTGCAAAATAGATACGCCCTGAACTTTTCTATCTAAAGTAATTTTTTTTATCTAAATTGAATCAGCGGTTCCTGAGATGTGCTAAAAAAACCTTAAAGGTATGAAACACTTTTTTGAGTCATCATAACCACTTTGTCTTTGAAGGCTCACAGTGAGCTTATAATGGGCCATCAAATGCTAATTTTGCCGTTTATAGTGAAAACGATGTGGGAATGTAAAATACTTAGTTAAAATCACAGCGTTGCAATATTCAGAGACAATGCTAAAAAAGTACATGACATCAAGTTGCATTTTGAGATAAGAATACCGGAAAAAGCAATTCTATATGCCTCTAGATGTATATCGTCCCAAGTAAGTACTATTGCAGTATGTCGCCACCATACCTGGGCGTGGGTGCGGATTTGGAGGTATGCATCCCCTAGAAACCAGAATACCCGCCCCAGAATTCAATTTTTAAATTTTTTTTTGTTTTTTCGCAATTTTTTGATGCCAATGGACAGTGCTCGATGAGAAACGTTGGAAAATTGTGTTTTTTCGCCATTCCACAATTTAAGGCCATTTTTTAACCTTTGAAAAATTTTCGCACTCCCTCCTCACCAGAACTTTGGTGGCGCTCACCTATGGTCGCCACCGCTTAAGAAATGCGCCACCACTCACCACTAGTAATATGTCGCCACTTATGAAATCATGTTTTTGTAATGCGGTCCTAAGTATGTTTTGTGTCGCAGTAGAGCTTATCTATTTTTTATACGTTTTTTATGATTGTTTTTTTAAATTTTTTGTTCTGTTTTACAACGTGCCGCAAGCCACATGTACAAAATGAAATTTACAATAGATCACAAAATAGGAAACTGTTGAACGATTTCTGCAATGATGTCATTGGAAGGCGTTTTTGATGAACTTTTTCCACCGATATTCTTCCAAATGGGCGGGTAGCAAGGTCAATGATGTTCCGTTCCACGCATTTTCCTCACAAGATCTGTCTTGACGTGGCCCCAGTTTGATTTAATCCGCTGAGTATAGACGCGAGGAAGTGGATCACCAAGATTTTCTTGATGGTTGACAGCCTGGGTGGGCGGCACCAAAGTTCTGGGGGATGCAAGATTGTATCAGCATCAAAAAATTGCTAAAGAAAAACAAAAAATTTACAAAAATTGAATTCTGGATGGTATTTTGGTTTCTGGCGGGTATTTTGATGTCGGGGGGTGCATGCTTACCCCCCAACCCCCTCCTTTCCCCACGCCCAGGTATGGTTGACAGTCCCAAGCATGTAAAATCTGTTTCATTTATCCGAGAGCTTTTTCAGTAAATGTTTTCGGAGGCTACAGTAACCCTTTCTTTCTTGTTTACTGTAGTTCGCTAGATCTCACTGTAGTTACGTAGCAGAGAAGGGTTTTTCAATAACATTTTTGCGACATAATTCATTCCCGTCTTCCAGCAGATTAATCAACTTACAGATAAAAATCGCGCATTCAGCTTATCCTAAGTTGACACTTTGAACAGAATAGATTAAAATGTTAAGAAACGCGGCAAACTCCCTCATACAGGGATGTAACCAGGATGTTATTTTGGGGTTAAAAGACCCATAGCTCAGTGGTAAAACGTCTGCTTGTCGTGTCGAAGCAACCGGGTTCGATTCCACCCGATAGCTTTTTATTTAGCGCACTTACTGTAGTATGTCCCAGTACTGATTAAATGCCTAAATTAAATTTATATAGGCGGATTAGTGCATGGAAAATGGAAGAATTTCAGCCACCCGCCCTCACTGAGCTGATCCGCCGAATCACAGTAATCCGTCTTGTTTGGCTTACTGTAGCCCTTCAAAGAATTGACTAAAAAGCCCTCGAATAAATGAAACAGGCTTTTTTCAGTGAATAAATATCATTCAATAAAAAAAAGATCGCGTAGTGAAACTTTACTATCGGCATTATGTATGCAAGAGAATTTTTCTACTGAAATATAACTCAGATTACATCATTGTGCTACGACCTAAATACGCACTAATATTATGAAGAATTTCTGACCAATTTTTTTTACGTGAATATCTCATGGACATTGTTTACACTTATGGGATAATCAGTTATGGTATGATTGATGAGGGGCTTTCAATCAGCTGTTCAATAAAACCTTTAGATCAACACAGCACTCATACATTAGATATTTAAAATTTTATATGAATGCAACAAATATTACCTACTGGCATGTCAATGTAGATTGTATAGCTTTGCTGCATGCAAAAAAAGTTTTCAGAGACAAAATTCAATTTTATAGACTCAGGTTTGTTCTATACTTATGATTAAATCAGTACTACATAGATTAGATAATGTACACTAATCTTAGTGCATTGCTTATGGAATAATGTATGTTACTCTGATTTTTTCAAATGGACAATCAATATAATTTTGTACCATTTTCTGTAGTAAATTTAAAAGTCAAAAAGACATTTTGAATTAGGTAAGTACCTATTCAACATCGACTAAATTGGGGATTGCTTTCAAAACATTCACTCAACATAAGTTCACTCTCCAATTCTAAGTGTGTATCACATAATGCTGGATCCTGTAGCACTCAAGTCATCATCGCAAATTTCATCTAGGTTTGGCTCTGCATAATAGCTGGAAAAGTCTTGTCGACGGTGACTAGCTTCTCGAGACCAGAAGCTTTGAATCTGATGAGGAGTCAAAAATTCTTCTTTGCTGAATAAACCAGTGCGCCGCATTTCTTAAGCAACTTCAGCTGCAATAACGCTGAATTAGCTGCTTTTGGTGCTGCAAAGTCCATGCTAAAACTTTTCCATTACTTATAACAGCAGCCATAACAGCAGTCACATTATATATTGACGTGAATCTTTCACAAAAATGACTTCCAGCAAAATTGAAGTTTTGAGCAAACTGAAAAGGCTTATAATGGAATTTTGCGAATTGAATAATTTTCTCTTTTTAAATACGGTGGTTTCTTTAAAATTTCTTCTATGATTTTATATCACAAATAAAATATTTAGTTTATTGCATCTCACCAAAAAAAGGCGAATGCAGATTTCGACCGCGATGATTTAAAGTAGGTACATAGATGACACAAGAATAATTGCATGCAGATTTAATTTTTTCCTGTTTGTTACGATTTATTTTGTTCTCTTTTTAACTCAAACGCTTAGCGAAAATATGACTCTTCACCGTTGTTTATAGCTGTTTAAACGGTCTAATCTGGTTTTGCTGTCTTACAGTCGGATATTTTATATTAACTATAAAAAGACCGGAAAGGCCAGAGCTTTTAGAATTTTTTCCAAGATTTTACATTTAATTACATCTCACCAAAAAAACTTAATTATCTGAAGTATGTTTATGTGAGGACGCGCAATGCTGTGTAATATAGTGGGTGGGGTTAACAAAAAAAGCGGTTACTTCAAAGAAAAATTCTATGGGTTCGGTTTGTTGAGTTTTTGCGCAATATGTAAATAAATACATAAATATCAAGCTCCGATTGAAACACGGTTTTTTGGAATGTGATTTAATCAGCAAATATTAGTTGGCTAAGCTAAAAAGTGAACGATTTCTACATAATCTCCTGGAAGCATTTTTCGTCGTGTTTCACTTATCTCAGATGTTAGCTACCCGCTCTCATAAATCTGTAAAAACAACATGTTTGGCTGTGTATCAATGAGATGGCGCACGTAAGAGCATTTTTGTTAAAAAATATAAATTAGATTAAAATTCGCCTCTACCGACCGAGTACATCTTCTAACGGCCGAATGACAGAAGGCCGGTTAGTTTTACCAGTGGTTAAGCTCTCTAACCTCTGGTTAGCTAACTATAGGTTAAATTTAACCAGCGGATAAATTTAACCAGTGTGACAGTAAGTTGGTTAGACTCTGGTTGTCTAACCTACGGTTAAAGTCTGGTAACCAGACTTAGGTCGGCGCTTAAGAAATTTTCTAACGATTCTTAGCACAGGAAATCAACGAGCAGGAAATGATTCGTATGTATCTGCATAATTCGTTGAACGCAATTTTTTCACTTCGTTTCGTACTTATCCATTGTGCATCGTTTGTTACCTTACTTCATTCTCCCCAAGTCTTTTGTGAATTAAAATGTCCTCTGAAAGAAAAAGGAGCGAAATTTAAATTTTTCCAGCCTATAAATTCATTTTTTGATTGAAAGCGTATCAAAACATAAACATATCACCGAAAATTAATAAAACGGACGATGTTACTTCACAAAACGAAGAAAGAACATGAAATCAATCGTCAACGCGTTTGAAGAAAACCCCAACTGTCGATCGCGAAGCGAAATCGAGCTTTGAGGAAAATGGCGAAGCTTGAAAAGAGTGATCCATTCATGGCTAACAACATAAATGATACTTAACAGTGATTTAACCCTGCTAGGAGCAAGGTTAAAAATCCCAGGTTAAATCAGTTGTTTTCAACCTCCGGTTTGTTTAACTGGCCTTCTGTCATACTGATATTTAACCAGCATTTAACCAGATTTTAACCAATGGTCAAAATTAACCGGCTTTCTCTTATACCAAAAACATTTAACCGAAGATTTTAGTCGACTTTTTCTGTACTTTAATCATCGGTTAAGGTTATTAAGCTTTTTGTCATCCGGCTCTAAAGCATCTGCGCCCCCAACTACAACATTTTTGACAGATAGGCCCAAAAATGAAGCTATCACGAGTGTGGCTGGACAATGCCTACATAAATGAATTTATTAGGATTGAGATCGTTAAATTAATGGGAACGCATAATATTTATCCCTACAAAATCAGGCGTTCCTATCGCTGAAGCAAAAAACATGAAAAACTAGTACATATACCAACATTTAGGATATCAGTATACAAATATACTGCGGAAATGTCCCAATAAAAATATTTGTGACGGAAATGAACGTGGACGATTGTTACCCTAGGTTTAAACTTGGCTTAAAATTTGACATTAGGACCGGTATTACACTATAAATGTCCGGCCGGACACTTTAAGATGCTGTAACGTGTCAGGGTAAGTGTCCAGTCTATGTTTATTGTTCAGCAAAATGTCTGGATTTATGGTTAAATAAATGTTAATGCTTTTTGAATGACTTTTTAATTTTCGAAATGCATTTTCAATATCACAATCTTTGAAAGTTTTTCTATTTTATATTTAGAAAGAGAATTTTTTCTTAAGTAAGCTTCAATCAAAATTCAAAACCTATACTGGCGTTGTTATTGAGATGAAAAATCGAAATGACGTTATTTCAAGATTTCTTTGTAGCACGAAGACTTAAGACTTTCTTATATTTTGGAAACATAGTTTCGAAGAGCAACGGCTCATTTTTTGAGTTAATGTTATTCACTAACACTTTCCACGCTAGTATGGGTCTGTCTTAAAATTTCCACCCTCTTTAATTAGGCTGTAAAAATATGCACCTACTTCAGGTGTTTAAAGGTATGATTAAATTATTGTTTTCGATTATTTTTATTTCTATAAAAAATGTTTTACCCTTGATAATCATAATTATTATGAAAAAAGTGCGCAATAACTTAATACTGCCTTATATGGTTTTTTGAATGATGTTAAGATACTAATGTTAAAATTCTAATTGAAGTAAATCCTATGCTAATATCTCATCCAACCTTTCTATTAGCCGCCGAATTTTGCAGAAATTCATAGATAAATTTTAGAAACTCTAAATATTAAGCCGTTTAATAAACTATCTCTCTAAATTATCGAAAGTCATCAATTTTCCGATTACGCCGATCAAGGCAAAAACTCCGCCAAATTTTGAAGGACATAGCAACTTTTCGATAAAGCGCCAAGTTTTAAAAGAAATCCAAATGTTTAGACGCTCCAGATATTCAACAAAGTGTTACTGAGGATAACAAAATTCCTGTTTTTGGCTCCATAATAAGCGGCCAGCGCTCGCAAATTAAACCAACGGATTGTTTGCAAACACACAAGTTGGTTAAATTAAAAAACAAAATGACAATGACTAATTTGACCCGGACACTGTAAGGCAAGATCAGACACTTAAAAGCCCATCGTAATCTGTTCACCGGACCCTTTACAGCATCATAAAGTGTCCGACCAGACACTATCGCTCGGATACTTAGTGACGCTACTGCGGCTTAAGCTAAGCTTAAACGAACGTTGGTCTTAGATCTACTGATAACGAACACGGGTCTAAGCGAACACACAGAAACCGGGCTCTGAGTTACGACTAGGCTGCTGTACAACCATTTGCGTCGTATAGCATACTTGGTTACAGTTAGCGAAAAGTTTGTTGTATGTGCAATTCTATAGCATTAAATCGTTAAGCTGCTTCCTATCGCCGGCATCAAGCTCTGACTTTACTTCTAGAGTATAAAACGAAGGACGCTGTTCAACAGTGCCTGAACAGACTGATAAAGTTTAGCGAGCATTGAACACTGTGGTTGTCTGCGTTTGTTTTACAGAGGTGTCGACGTAAAAGATAATTTGCATAAGGTTTCATTAGATATTCATCCCAAGTCAGACGATTAGCAATGAGCAAAACTTTCAGAACAAAGGGGCTCATTCACATTTTCTTACTATTTTTTTTATTTCGCATTCAAGCTCGGTCATTTGCATTTTTCGTTCCATTGTTTAAGCTTCGTCTAGACGAAATATCGGTATGCAAATTGATAAGGAGTTTTACGATTTTTCCATCTATATAAACCCCGTTTCGGGTCTAGTCAGCATCATCAACTTGCCTTCTAATCTTACATACTGTTATAATCCTATTCATGATTTCTACGCTCATTTATTTGTGGTTCGCGGCGGTCGTTTTGGGTCAAAGTGCTGGTAAGCGAACATACATCCTGGTTAGGCGTCTAGATATGCGGGGAACAGAGGAATTTATCAAAGCAAATCAGAAGGAGCAAGGCCAGAAATGAAGAAAAATCGCATTTTATTCGAAAATGTTCGTTTTCGCAAAAATTATCTAGCAACGAATTTAGGTGCAGTAGCAGAAACAGCTTTTAAGCAGCATCAAAATAGTCGTCCTAAGCCTACCACATATGCAAAGTATATGCTTTATTTAAAGAGCGTTTTTCCTAATGGGCGCGATAGTGATGTTTGTATATCAATCACTAGTTAAGATTCACATCGATTTTGATAAACCTTTTCTAACTTAATACCGCCAATACTTTAATCTTAACTTTGCCGGACTGGATTCCGCTACCTGGTTTGCCGGGCAACCAGTGAATGGCAGAGCACTTACGCAAACCATAAGGAGCAGCAATATACAGCATTGATATGCTTAGAGGATTTCTGCCCAAAAACGCGTTCGGGCCTCGATAAGTACTTTGTACTGGAAATAGAATTGTTGTCGCTTTTGACAGTGCTGCTTCGGTGTTAAACTTAATCAGAATATAAAACCTACCGGCAACCTTGATGACATTGTAAAAAAATGACAAAAGACAATTAGAATTTCGTTTCGTACTTGAGTCGAAAAATATTTTAAAAAAATCGAAAAACAGCATAGTTTTGAACACTTAGTCATTTGCAGGGCCAGCGACCCTTCTAATGGTACAGGTCAGAAGCCTTGAACTGCTAAGAACTTAATTGGTTGTAAATAGTAGATGAATTCCCAATGCAAAATTTGCACATTCTCTATACAAAGACGTTTCAAAATATATAAAAAAATCCTACAATTTCAAATAAGAGTAATCGATGAAAACGTGCCCATTTTTGAATGTCTGTCAAGCAAATAATAAAATAACTTATGCTGGGTACTCTAAAGAAACCCCATTGCGAGGTAATAAGGTAATTAATTATATTTGAATAAATCCGATGCAGAGCGTACAATAGTATCTTCCTTTTAAAAATTTAAAAGTTTAAAACTATAGAAACTAAGTTTTGTACAGGTGCACCGGAATGTTCCAATATAGACGGCCAGTGTAAATTCGGAACTGCTTGTTTCAAGAAAACTGACGAAGATTTGTGTGGTGAGTGAACAATAAAAGTAAATCCGCATTCATGTACCGTAGAATCACCTAACTGTGACCTGTATCCTAACTTTGGCAACTTACGCAAACTTTATTGTTTTCACTTTTTTGGAAATTTTTTTGTCGATGTGTACAGACTAGAAGAACCAGTCTTTCATATGTCGCTTGAATTTTTTCGTAGAAATTTCCAATTGACAGGAGATAGGCGACGGCAGGCACGTAGCTGTAGGGGGGACTAGGGGAGGGGTCTGGACCCCCAAAATTCAGAAAAAATCGGAAAAATAGGACTTTTCACACGTTATTTTGTGCTATTTTTGGCTTAGACCACCACCCCCAAAGTGGTGTTGGTCCCCCAAAATAGGAGGGCCAGCTACGTGCCTGGGCGACGGCCAAAGTGAGGATCCTGAAACGTCAAAAATCAAAAGCCACGTAGACTACATTCACAATTGTCAATAAAGTGGGTCTAACATGCTCTAAAACGTTGTTTTTCACGAAATCTGAATATCAGATGTATACGTTTAAATAATTTGATTTCGATTCAATTCTTCCGCTCTGCTTTGTGTTTGTATTACATTTATTGGAATTCGAAGTCATTGCTTTGCGCAGAGAGCTACGATGTCGAAATGAGCGGCGGTGATTGCATAACTTTCAACGGCAATGAAAAATACGCTAATCACTTTGTAAGCAGAGCTATTCTTTCTGCTAAATAATATTGAATGATGCGGCATAATGAAAACTTATTCTAATTCCATATCAAATAGTAATATAAACATAAGCTAAAGCGAAAGTCCAAAAGACCAGGCACGTAGCTGAGAGTTCTATTTGGGGGGCAACACCACTTTTAGGGGGTCAGGGGTCCAAAAAGGCCAAAAATAGCACAAATTAAAGGTCAAAAAGTTCTATTTTTCCGGTTTTAATTGAACATTTATCTTTTAAAATGTGAATGAAATGCCGAAGCATGAGTTTCTTAGTAACGTTAGATGGCTCTTACCTTTAAAGCAAAAACACATGTGCATGTAGTTCTTTTTTTCATGAGAGGTTCGCGTTTATGAAGTTTGTATTTTTATGAAAATTCTTTTCCTCATTTTGAAGCGTGTTACAGCAATTTCTGTCAATCGTCTTTAGTCGCGCTATGAAGCAAGCTTAAGTTTTCGCGTTTTCATACCTGGTGATCAGTAGAGAATCGTATTTGTAGTCAATCACGGATCTATTTTTCTCGTACGGAGGGGCGGCGCTCATTCCGAGAACATTACTAAAAATGGGTCTGAAAATCCGCTATTCACGTTTAAAATACAGTTTTTCGCCATTTTACAATTTATATATTTAGTCAGAGTGATTCCTGGCGGAAATGTTTTCAAAAACCTTCAAAGATCTCCAGCAGCTTTAATCGAAAAGGTGTACAAATTTTTTAACTTGAGCGTTAATTATGGCGCAGAGCGCCGGAAAATGTTTTGTGTAATTTGGGCAAAAATTTCTATTTCCTATGTACTGTCTTTCTTACGGCAAAGCTAATTGAAGCATTTAATGCGAAATGTCATAAAATATTTCAACTTCACGCTACAAATTGTAATAATACTGAAAAATAACTTTTAAGCTTTGAAAAAAGTTAGGAAATGCAATTAACTACAGATTATCCGCGGAAAATTTCGAGAAAATGCGATAATCGATGGCTAAAAATTACACCAAATCATATAGGTACCTATTTTTTGTCTCGCCAGCCGTCCGCCAAAAACTGATCCCCGCAATCTGTGGATGAGGCGAGATTAATTGATCATCGTGTAGATGGTGCCCTACTTGTTCGAATGTCCTTTCCCTTCGAAGATTGGACATTTTCGAGCGTTCCACCCATCCTAATGTCCCATTTCTTTGAATATCCCATCTCATCGAATATCCTACCTCTTCAAAATCCCCACCTCTTCGAATGTCCCATGTATTCGAACGTTTCACATCTTCGAACGTCCCACTTTTTCGACATTCCCATCTCTTCGAATATCCCAACTCATCGTATGCCCCACTTTTCCAAAAAAGCTAATTCGTCCCGTAGCGATTCATGTTACCTCTTTTGCGTGTTCCGCTTTTTTGTCTTATTTTTCAGTATGAGATAGTTATTAAATATGTTTTTGAGATGTAAATTTCTATGGGCATTTGCAAACCTTGCCTTTATTTCTTTGAAAATTTTCTGCTTGAAATTTGCTTATGTTTTCGAAGAACATGGCTACGTTCTGAAGATATCTATGTTTCAAATGGAATCACAATTTTTCTCACATGACAATAAGGTTTGCGATCTTGTTGTCATAAGAAAATTTAACGACGTTATAATGCCATTTAATTAAAAAAGATGTTCCACTGCTTAAAAAGAAGTTTTTTTGTGTGTACATGATGCGGCTCCTGAATTGTAAGTAAACATTTGGAAATCTAAAAAATTAGGAAACCTGAGGTATGATAAACCAATGAACCAAATTTAATGATGAAAAGCAACATATTACTGACGACAAATTTATGTCTATTCAGCAAACGAATTCTGTTTTGTCTGGATGGGGCACAGACCGCAAAATTCACCACGGACATCAAAAATTTGATATAGGGATCATTGGATCTAAGAGAAATTAAAGGGCTCTTTGAAGGGCTCTTGATTCCTAACACGCCACGCCTATGAGTTACAACTACAACTATTAATACGACTATTATAACTATTACAACTATTACAGCGTGGGAGTTTCGAAGTATGCCCTTCCAGAAACAAAAATTCTCCCCTTCCCTGCCGAAAAACCAAAATATATCTATTGAATTCAATTTTAAAAATTTTTTAAATTTGTTCGCAATTTTTTTTTGATGCTAATAGATAGGGCCCAACCCGTAAATCCTTCTAATGAAAAAGAAAGGGAGAAAGAAAAAGCATGATAAGCATAGGTAACCACACACGGACCCTGGACCTTGACAATCATTAGTAACAACACCCGGAGCCTGGGAGAAACGGTGAAACCGTGATACGCATAGGTAACCACACCCGGAGACTGGGAGAAACGGCGAAACCATGATAAGCATAGGTAACCACACCGGGAGCCTGGGAGAAACGGGAGAAACGGCGAAACCATGATAAGCATAGGTAACCACACCGGGAGCCTGGGAGAAACGGGAGAAACGGCGAAATCATGATAAGCATAGGTAACCACACCCGAAGCCTGGGAGAAACGGGAAAAACGGCGAAACCATGATAAGCATAGGTAACCACACCCGGAGAAACGTTTCTCTCGGGAGAAACGTTTCTCCCACCGGGGAAAATTTTGATGGGAGAAACGTTTTATGCATATGAGAGTTGGACTCAGAATGACTCCTGACTCCTCCGCAAAGGGCTGCTCACCCCAATTTCAAATCCTTGAATGTACAGCGACCACTATTGAACAAAGAAAAATGATCCGGACCTGATTTGGCCGGAAATGTTGAGCTATTTATTTACTCATTTTATTGCGTAGATGAACGCTTCATGACAAGCAATTGAATGGACATGTCAAGCGCATAATTGTATTTTTATGAAACACATTTCTATCTTTGTAAATTATAATTGTCGAGTCGAAATAGTCAAAGCTCGTAAAGTTTGGACATCCAAGGACGTGGGACATTCAAAAAGATGAGACAAGCGATGAGGTGGGATTTTTTGAAATAATTATTTCCATTCTATGTCATTATTCGAAGAAGTGAACCGTTTGAAGAAGTGGGACGGTCGGAGAGGTAAGACTTTCGAAGAGACGGGCCATTCAAAGAAGTGGGATTTTATGTCTTAGTTAATTTTCATATTATATAACTTTGCGAACACCTCGGACGTTCGAAGAGATGAAACGTTCGAAGAGGTAAGACCTTTGAAGAGATGGAAAATTCGAGGAAGTGGGACTATGCCATCGTGTATGAGTCGCCTGTGGACTACCCACACATGAGCGCTCGGCGTTACGGTTTCGGAAGGGGGACAGATATTCACGCTTCAAAAGTTTTACAGACCCTAAAATAAAGTTTTTGAAAATTGCTTCCTTTTTTCTCGAGTTTTCTAAATTCCAGCTAACAGCTTCATAGCTTAATAATAAAAGTCGTGATTCTTCATTATTCTTAGAGCTAATTGATATTTTTATTCTTTTTGTAATTACAGCTTCGTATTAAATTAATGAATGGCTTCATCAATCAGTCCAAACTTTTAATCGACACCGTCGTCTATTTAATGGAGCACAGAAGCAGCTGGATGGCCTTCTATTCGGTCGATGGCCGATATATTTCGTCAATCTTGCTTGCTTTCCACGTAAGCAATTAGTTTTCACACCACAATTTTACGCGTAACAATTGTAAATATCTTAAATCCATGATTGCATCTTTTGTAACACGTGCATTCATAAAATGTCAAATTTGATCTTTGGGACTATACATATGCACATACACAGGCGATGGAAGATCAAAGGACCAAGGGAATTAGACTAATCCAGAGTATCCCAGAATCAAACTTGACCTTCAGCGCGCAGTCCACAAACGGACTGTGTCACATATGGTGACAAATTTATGTCTTTTTTTTCTCAATCTTAAGCCGTTTGGGTACCAACCTGATGATTCGAAGATATTTCGATTTTTTGATGAATATTCGTAATAAAGTATTGATGCTTTCTTTTAATTAGTATGCAGTGGACTCAGTTGAGCAGCAGAAGCTCTATGAAAGAGTTTTGTACGACTCAAATAAACTAATACCACGTGGCTGGAGCGGGCCATCCGTCGTTATAGAGGGCCGAAAACACTCGGACGGCTCAACTCGCTTTAAAAAACACCGGAGAAATAATTGAAGTGAGCAAACATGTACTAGCTCAAAATATTGAGAGAGTCTTCCAATAATCCGAACAAAGGGGGTTTCAATTTTGAGAGCATTCAAAAATTGCCAAAAAACGTAAATTTTTGCTAAAAGTTGCGAAAGAGATAGAAAAAATTTGGCTTCGCGGATGGGGGTCACGACCAGCTTCATTTTCATTCGACCACTTGCTTGTTTCGGTGAACAAATGTGGGCAAGCTGTGTGGCTTATATATGATTAATATATGATTTTTGACGGGGTCTGCTGACAATGTTTTCCCGAAACTATTGAATGTAGTACAACCCGTTTATTGCGCAAAGAGCATTTCTCGCAAATTTTGCTGGACAAATTAATCCTATAAATATAAATTCTTATGAATTTAACAACAAAAAGGATTATCACGGTCCTGCGCAATAACTATAACGCAAAATTGATGATAAACCGTGGGCAAAGATAGCCAAAGAATACCTGGCGCAATAATAAAGCATCTAAAATAATTCTCGTTAATCAGTCCATAAAAAAGACAGAAAAAGTTTTGACCTATGCGATACTGCGGGCATTATGTTTGTTGGGGTAGAACTCCGGTAATTCTTAATATTTTTCCATAATTTTTTTGGATATGGTTGTAAGGTCCAATAGAAAATGGATGGCATGATTTGGTAGCGTTTGCTTGTTCATGGTGTAAGCTACAGGAATTTGTGTGAACCATAGTTTTTACAGGCGATCCCACCTGAGTATCCGAACTATTATCTCGCATCAGCTCATTTAATTCTTAATATTTTTAAAAATTTAATTTTAGCCTCCAATCTCTTTTAAAAAGTCCACTGGCATCTAAACATCTCGTTGGAGCGGTAATTTGCAGATCGATAAAGTGTTCCTCAATTTCATATCCGTTGTATATTTCTACTGGTTATTAGCGTGCGTAAAACTATTCTATTAAATAGGCTCGATTATTGGAATCCAACACTGTTTCGTATCAGTCCGATGCTTTGCGTAACGAAGAGCTTAAAAGACCTCTCATCCTATATTTAATGAGCCAAATTTTTCCATCTTCGATTTGTTATACTGTTCCACCAGAGGCTGAGTCTGTAGGACACTTCAATGAGCCGGTCGACATTGCATCGGAGGATATACAAACGAGTAAGGATCTTGTGATGCAATTTGAATTCAGCATTTCAATATAATCATCCTAAAATGAAATTAAACCAGGAAAATTTTTGCGTACATTCAAAGAAAGTTTTCGGCTTCCCAGTGTGCGCGGTTGAGAATTCTGAGGGGGCCACTTTGGAATGCTACCTCTTAAGCCCCTTTGTTAGACTAGCGCACGATATTTAAACGTTAAAAAACTGTCTGTCGACGCTTTAGGCGAAGCTCGTTGTTTCTAGAACATAAGAAAATAATAGAGCCTTGAAAAAAATTTGGCGAATTTTGAGTAAATTGGATAGATTATACTTTAACGATAAGCATAAAATTTTACAGTTTTGCGTCGAAAGTTGGCTTTTAGAACGCTAAAAGGAGCACATTTGCTACGAGTTCTTTTAGAAAAATCGATTATTTTGATAACGATATCGGAGGCGTTTTTCACGGATTGGTAAATATTCTAGGAGGTCTGATTCTCAAATATACCCTGTCTCCTCCCCAGAATTCGATTTTTGAAAATTTTTTTTGTTTTTTTTCATGCCAATGGATAGTGCTCGATGAGAAAAGTCGAAAAATGGTGTTCTTTTGCCATACCACCATTTTTAAGGCTATTTTTGACCTTTAGAAAAATCTTGCACACCCTAAAACATTGGCGCCGACTGCCGCCCACCTATGGCTCGGCGACACTCTAGAATTGTCAATTTTTATAAAATTGTACGAAGCATTCCTACTACAGCATTTTCGGCTGTTTTTTTAAACTCAAAAGTCTCAAATTTTTGTCGCTGCGTGCCGCAAACAAATTTTTATACTATATTTTTTATTGAATTTGATGGATTTTTCTACTTCTTAAAATTTTTTAATCTTTTCGTCTGTCATGTTTTAGAAACAACATGTTCCGTTCGAAACCTTTGAAAAACAATGTTTTTGAAGTGTATTCATCGCTTCATCCCGTTTCGAAATTTTTTGAGCCTTAATCCCCACTCCAGAATTCTCATGCTGTACAGGTATGCTTATTTCTCCGCTCTTGACCGTTTATCTTGTTATTTATTTGAGGCTCCGTACCTCAACACGTCATGGAAAATTGTGTCATCTTTGACCGGAACGTGGCCAACCAGGATATTGTAAGCGGTTCCTACGATTGTACGATCTTTTGATTTTTTTTCTATTTCAAGGCCAATTTTGATCGAAGGCTATTTTGTTGGCATACGTACTTATTTTTGCATTTTAATCAATGTTTTATAGGATCATTAAAACTACTCCAACCCCTTAAACGATTGTAATTTGTGCACGCTAAAGGTATTAAGCAGATTTATCTGTGAAAATCAATTGATTGAATTCTAATAAGAAATTTAAATAAAGGCTTCGGATTGTCAAAATTTTAGGTTATATTACATTTTAAGTTTCTTTATAAAATTTGTGCTGGCTATATTATAAGCTGCACGATTGTAATGTAATTCCTCTTTAAGTCGCTTTGGATTAAGGATAACGCGAAATTAATGTTGATTAATACTAATACATATCGCACTAATCTATAAAAATGCGACGAAATCGGTCCCAGACTTTGAAAAATCTTCCATGTAGTAACAGCCTGTTTTTAACAAAAATTCAATTATTTTTGCTTAAGTTTCTTTTGCATGACTTTTAGTATTTAAGAGTTTATGTAGGTGTTATTTATCTTTTCTTCAGTTTTCATGTTTTGTACAGTTTTTAGTATTTTTTACATTGTATTCCTATGATTCTGTAAAATGCCTATTTCTAATCACCTATGGCATTAAATTTTCGTTTATTCGATTTAGCCGCCCTATATGGCATTAAGTAACGGTTTCAAATCTGGTAAAATGATTTCGGTCCGTGCTTCATTAAAGCGAGGGGCGAAAAAATTTATTCATGGATATATTGGAAACAAATCAGGAAGTAGCTTTTCAGCTGAAAGTGCAACCGAAGGTCAAGACGGAAGTAATAATACAAATCTTGCATAAAATTTTCAAATTCGCCGTTAAGACAATTTTTTTATTCGCTTTTCAGCGTACCGTTTTGAGCGACAAATTTGGCAAAACTTGGCGCGAACATGCTAAATCGGCGAACGCTTTATTCAATGCTGACGAAACGTTTCAGCTTGATTTGTATCACGAAAAAGGAAAACTTGCTGGTTAAAATTTATTTGATAATAATCTATCTTCTTCAATCGTGTTTAAAACGTAAATTCTATTTTACGCCAAGAAGCTGAAATTCAATTCATTGCAGAATGAAACTTTAATTCTATATCTAATTTGAAATTTGCACATGATCAGAGTCAACGCAATTATTATGTCTTCTAAGAGTTTTCTAGTTTTACTAGTAACATTGCTTCTTGACCCCTTTAATAAAATGCCGCTAACCTGTGAATTAACCAAAAATGCTTCACCCGGTTCTTTTCAGAAAAAATTTTTTCTCATTAGAAAATATAAGGAGCTCTTAAGAAGATGGTTGTCGGTTATGCGTTGTTTTCAAGCTAAAACGGCACAGTACAAAAACATTGCTCAGCTGACTGCAAAAATGGGCAGAAACGAAATTTTGATGGATTAGACAAGATCACGGATGAAAAAAATCGTCAAAATATTTTTGGGACAGGGAATGGGGTCTAAACCTTCCGACCTCCGTTGCACCTACGCTGGGTTGACTGCCACATTTTAAGCTTTCTCCGTCTGAGAGCCACTTACATTTTGTTCACTGGAGAAGCTTCTAATGTATTCCAATAAATGGACGGATTACGGAGGTCACTGATAATAGTTAATAATAATAACTAAAACTAATACTAAAAATATATTGATTATTGACATTCATTGACTTTCTCAGCAGTCTGGAAACCGTGTAGTTGCACAGTAATCAACTTAATTAAATGGCTTCTAGCGAGGATTTATGGCGCGATCATAGCAATTTCAGTATACAATTTATCCTCTCTTTTACTCATAATTCCAGAAATAAATTAGTAAGTATGCTTCAAATTCTTTCAAAGGCTTGCATACATTGTTCCGAATCGTTTTTGAACTACATTGGATACACAGTAATTTAGTCGCCTCCAGCCGTCTTTTGCCTGATTTTTATAAATTTTCTAGCACAACACTCCTAATTTGCAGTCAAATTGATGAATTCTCATGCAAAATTTACGAAGATTTTGACTTTTTCTAGCGGGAAATGTTTTGTTTCAGATATAAATTTTGATATAATTATATACCAATAAACGGTGAAAACATATATTTTCAAAAAATTGGCGAAATTTCGATGTTTGGGAACTACATACCTTCTTTCATGCGGAGAAATTTCGTGGTCATATATGCATGCGAGCAAAATGCCTAGATTTAAAAGACCTACAGAATAGCAAATAAAATTTTTCTGAGGACAGCCTGATTAATCGCTTGTTTAGTTTTCCATTATTTCCTTACCACAAGCTTCAGGAGAGTAGCTGAGAGGCGCATCTTTTTTGAAAGATATGAAGAAGTCGACTTCTTGAAAGTTTCTTGGTCGTGTACTGAGTTCCCGCTGGAAGACAGATCCTCTTACCGAGAGTCGGTAGCTTTCTATCTCCCCATATCGCTAATTTTTGCCCACTCCGATTTTTCCGAAAATTTGTATTTTTAGATAATTTTTTAGCTGAATATTCCTGTCATCCTTAGTCAAAGCTTGTAGTTCATTAACCCCGTCCCCCTAAGTCATAAACGCTGACGGGGACAATCGTCCCACGATTTTCGGCCTTCATATCTGCGTGTCCACGTGTGCACAAATTTTTTTAATTTTTTGACAGATATTCGTCAACCATTCCATGGCAGCTAGATTTTTGTTGAAGAAGAATACCGACCTATCTAGGGCTTACTTGTATCTGGATGGTGACGTTATTGTTGAAAATATCTGCTACAAAGACGGCGAAGTGCCAGGGCCCATTCCGTTTAAAGCAGGTTTGCCCGCTTAAAACACAATTCGGATTTAATTGTGGTTCACGTTCTGAACTCTGTAAAACTCATACTTATGATCGGAGAAGACTATACATTTGAGAGCGAAGTAGGACCATTTGCAACTGAGACGCAGATAAGTTTTGAAATGCTCCTTCAGGGATAAAAAGACATTTCAGGATGAAAAATCAGGTGCAGCTGAGGTCATAGCACGATGAAACCATAAGCTATTTCACTAGAAATCTTGAAATCGCTAAGCATCAATTGAAGGACAAATGAAGATAATATCAAGTAAATTTGAATTGTTATTTATTACTAATTTTTAAGGCTATTCATAATTGTGCTTATTTTGATTTGTTGTATATAATGTTTGTTCTTATTTTAAATTGCTGTAGACTTTCGATTGATTGATATTCGGCATAATGTAGACATTATTGCTGTTAGTGTAATAAAACTTGACATTGTCATACTTTAGAATCGCTGGTGAAAGAGGACTGTATGAAAAAATGGGCTGACATCAAGCAATATAATGTAAGTTGTCTTGTCTTTGCGGATGATGCGTAACACGCATCGCATATTATAATTTAATAAAGTTAAAAAAGTCAAAATATTATTTGTACAACGCTTCTCAAAAAATAAATCCTTAATAATTGACCTCGTTTTCTTCAATTAAGAATTATTCTTGTGCCTTCAAACATTTACTCTTCCTTATGCAATAGACGGAGTGAAAATAGTGATGGTCTGCTTCAAAATGATTACCTGATTAGTTTTCCGATTGAGCCATACAAAGATTTTTCCCTATACTCAAAAGTCAAACTGTTTTAAGAAGGTTTTTGGATGTACGTTTATCTGCCATTTTGACCCTTTTCTGTTAGTTTCGAACAATCAAGATTGCTTTATTTTTTAATTGGCCTCAGTTTTGATTCGACTTCATATTCCCAAATGGATTGTTGAGTTCAATTGCTACATTTAGACGCCTAAAATTCAAAAATCTATGCCATATCTTATTATTCAATTTAGAAAACTATCAATTTTCACAATTTCTGCTACTAACGAAAAGCACTCGATAAAAAGTCCAGTGATTGCATTTCTTGCTCTTACATTAGTTTCTGACCTATCAATTCAGGACTCACAGTCGCCAAAAACTGGGGCTTTTGATTTTGATTGTTGAAAGTTCCATCAAGTCGCATACGGCTTGAAAGACTTAAATTACAAATTATTTGACCATTAACGGAAATGCTTACTATACTTTATTGAGACGACCATTTATAATCGAATCCTAAATAAAATAAGGTATTAATTTTCTTTTTTCATTGTCTTTGTCTGTCACATAAAAATCATTGCACACAAGATTATTTTTCTGTATAATTTTTCCACTTGTTGTGCTATCATCTATTTAGAGATTCCTTCATCGTATCTAGTTTATGGTCCCAAACAAACATAGACATGAGGCATTTGGCGGGTGTTTGCAGCCTCAAAATTTACTCGACTTTCCTGTAGAATGCAGAAGACCCTCAAAAAAAGACTTGTGGAATTTTTTCACGATTTTTCGATTGATTACAATAGCGGTTGGAAAAGTCAGAAAATTATATTGATTTGCCACTATCATAAATGTTCGTACTTTTCTAAACTTTGAATGTCCTTGGATTCTCTCCTCTCTGAATTTAAACGCTATTTTTGAATTTTACTGACCTTCTTGCGTCTTTCAAATCTTTCTTACAGATTCCTTACTCTAAGCTGCCAATAGAAATGCTGAAAAATAGATCCTTAACTATCAATATGATGGCGTATATGTATGAAGATAGATTCGTCGTTAATCTACTGGCTAAAAAGCACAAACCAGCATTGCATTTGAGTTTCAGGAAGGATACAATGGTAATAATTGCAACATGTGAGTGTATGCGTATCCATAACTGCCTTTACGCCACTGTCGTGGTTTGACAGTCCATGTGTTGTTACAATCAAAATATGCTTAAAAAACAATGTATCAGTGTTATTCACAAAGCGAGACTAATAGGAATCGTAAATCATTGAAAAACATGTTAAAATCGCAAATTGTTTAAATGCAAAAGTCCTTAATTTTTCTAACAAAAATTTTAGAACACAGAAAAAACAAAAAGATAATAGAATCAAGCCTTCTTCAAAAGAGTTAGAAATCTTCTGTTAATGCATTTTCTGATATTGTTTTAATTTTATTTTCAGGACTATTTCTTCACAAGTAATTTATGCCCTGATAAGTTTTTATCAAATCAGTGTTACTTAGATTTTATTGTGAATGCAATCAATATCCCAACATTATGCCTCTATAGCAATATAAAATAATCGGCCCTCAATCCAGTCAAACATATGTATAATTGTAAGAAATAATATTTTTAACTGGCTAAATCTACAATTTAATATCTAAATTTTTCCTGATTATAAATGACAAAAGTCCTGTTTTTACAACAGAGACAGTAATTTTTTTAGCCAAAAACAATGTGTTTAATGACAGGTGCTAGCGTAAGTATACCATCTGATTTCAAAAGTATAATTTCTACCTTTTGGCCAGTTTTTATATTTTTCAGCTGACAGTTATCAAAGCTGGAGATAAAGAGAAGGTCGTTAGAAGTATGCCTCTAACAGTCGGTCGTGAATTTATTATACAAATCATCAATGAAGGAGATCGCTTCAAGGTAACACTTGGACTTGTCTTTCTTACATTTATCATAAATTATATATTTTGAAATCGAAAATACAATTAGCAAAAACTAAATTTGAAGCCTAGTAATGATTTAATGCTTAAGACGTAAATTAAATTTGGTGGGAGGTATTTGAGACATAAAAATATTGTTTTAATCTGATTTACTCGGAAAATAGACCGATAGTTATTCAGTTATGTATGTTACTGGGTATTATCCTGGTTTTGCTATGCGTGTTAAACAAGCATAACATCATAAATTTCACTTTTTTATTACATAAGAATTTGTTCTCTTGACATATTTTTTAAAAGTGAATTAATTGATGCCAGAAATTGGCATTAGTTTCATAATTTGGACATGTCACATATACGGTGTGAAGATTTTCTATTACGCAAATTTGAACAAATCGTAATTTTGGATTAGAATATTCTCATTCTGATTATTGCGAACTCAAACAAATTACCTTAAAGTGCTAAAGTACGTATAATGCAGTCAATTTCTTTGCTTCAAAGATAAACATCAATGGAAATTATTGGCAAGAATCGTTCAAAGCCGCTTATGGGAATCCGCATTATCTGTTCATTTATGGTAATGGCTTGATATCCGGCATGTGCTTGAATGTTGATTAATGAATAATAATTTTGACAAAATGTTTCGAAATAAATAAAAATAAAATGATGGTGATGGTCAAACCACTGCATTATTAATTCTGTCAATGCTGTGTCGCGTCTTGTTTTATTCATATTATTCAGAAGTAAAAGGGTACAAAATATTTTTCCTGTCTTATATAGACTGACACTGAAGTAGTTTGAAGAGTAATGATAAAGCGTTTTGAATCAGGTGAGTATTTCAATTTTGGGTGACATGGCAAGCCCTAGAATTTTAGGGATATCAGCTTAAAAGAATTTGTATAAAGTGTACACATTTGATTTCAAAGATGACTATCGGAGAAAATAATCTGAAGATCTTGATATAAAGAATTAGTTTTTTCCACACACGGACATGGAATTTCAGACCTTTAGAATCAATCTTTTCCAAACACAAGCGACGCGAAATATCAGAGTAGGTAGCTAAATTTATTACGCAGCTTGTGGAAGGGAGTGGCTACTTTTAAAAATTAAGAATATAAATTATTCAATAAAGTATCAGTTTTAGATTTGCAATCAGAAACACGATTGTGAAAATCTGTTTAATCTAGTGACCAGATTAAGTGTCCCTTAAAACACGCCTTTTGTGTTTCTAATGTGCCTAGATTATTTAAGGGAAACATCCGAATTTTTAGGGAGGTATGAGGTAAGAAATCACTGTAGATTGTAAAAAGTCAAAAAAATTTTCTGTGGGGTTCGCATTAGGCGTTTTAAAATCTGTGGGGGCTTAACATCCTAAACACATGTGTTATCGTAGACATACATACATGCACATCTGCTTTGTACCCTAGAAACTTAGTGACTCCTTGCAAAGTAGACTGAACCAACTTGAATTAAATATATACCTTTTAAGAAATATCTATTCTTGCAATTTTTTGATATTGTCACAAATAGGAAATAAGGTAAAACGAAAATTCGAAAGCAATGATTTTGCCCTGAGACATGATTTTTCTAAGCAATTTCCGGCCTTCAAATTTTTCAAAGCTCAATATTTCGATTTGTTCTGTTTGACTGAGACAAAATCAGCGTAATCCACAAAATGATGAAACAAAAGGATGTGGGGGGTTCTTTTACTTAAATGTGATAAAAGGGCAAATGAAGAATGAAACCATCCAGCAAAATGATTGATTTGCAAAAACATAATTAAAACACCAGAATCTAGTACGCCACTATAACACTTATGTCGAATTGAATTCATTTAATTAAGAAAAACAAGCTTAATATCAGATCAATGAAACCCTTTACAAAAAATCGATAATGTGTCCAAGCGACCTGATATTTCTGAAGGTCCTAATAAGAGCTCTAATTTGCAAATAATCGATGATAAATTCATATTTAATGTGCCGGATTTATCTGTTTGTTGTAACACAATGGACGATGCTGAGTCAGTTAAATTAGAGCCGTTGATTTCAATGCTTATAGAAGAAAATAAATTCTTCATTGTGAGTGTTTTAGTGATCAGAAGTAGCCTATATTCAATGATACAAGTGAGTGATTAATCAGCCAGAAAGTAATTGCGAGAAAGTAGATGAAAGAACACTCGAAATTTTGACTGTTGTTTGTTAAAGCGTACAACCTATCAAATTTGGTATGGAAGTAAATCTCGATCTAAAATTGACAGCTGAAATCCCTACAAAAATTACTATTGCATTTATAGAAACTGATTGTACATCATATGTTGTGGTTATAGGCTGGGATTTAATGTGCGAGTATGCTATTGAGCAGAATATTTCTAAAGAACTGTCTTCATTTTGAATGAAAAGCTTGTTTTCAAGCAGAAAGCAGCTGTGAACGAAACTGACGTTGATTCTGTAACAAATGATAATTATTGTATTCCTGAGTTACGTGAAATTTCTGACAATGCGGATGGCCATAAAAAAGCCTAGCAAAGTCGTTTAAAGTTGTTCACGATTCTAAAAATTTTCAGGTTCCAATTTTATAATAAAATTTAAGATCTGTAAAACATAATTCGGAGAATTTGTAGCGATTCCTGCCTTAAATCGGTGAATTAGTTGTCGTTTAGCCACATTGTTTGCCTTCTTGTTCCGCTATTATAATGAATGTCTGAAGTTTGCTTACAGTAAATGTAGAAATAAAACAGTAGTACCATGCTAGATAACGATATTTTGACTAGCGTTTCGAATATGTTTTCAAGTAAAGGAGATCAAATGATGGCCAGATAGAACCTGTGGCTAAGTCTGGAATTGCAAAACGTGCTCTATTAGAAGCAAGAAAAATCGCATTTGTTCTGACAATCAGATAATAGGACGCTTGCATGTCTTTACTTTGATTTCATTTGGTTTTTATTTAATTAATAGTGTATAATTTATTAAGCTAAAGCTAATTTTGTAAGCCAGATTATTTTTTATATTAATTCCTGTATTAGTAAAATTAGAGTTTGGACTTATGTATAGCTATGCATTCCTATTTAACGGACCGCACAGACTTGTAGCCGGATAAATTCTGTATAATCTTAAAAAAACAGCATGGTTACAGATGCCTAACCTTAAAAATTATTGAAAAGAATACAATTAATGGTTTTTGCGTCGCTCTTTGTTTAGTAGTTAACAGACATGCACAGCATGGAATTCTGGGAAGTGTGAAATATTAAAATCCCTTTTTGGCCTAAATATCGATTGGTACGTTTCAAAAACATCCTTTTCGGCGTTTCTGACAAAGCTCTATCTTTCTAGAGCATAAAACCCCAAGAAAAAGTCCGAAGGAAAATTAAAAAATTGAATAAATTGAACAAAATTTAGTTAAAACAAGTATATGACGCGAAGCGCCGGATATTTGACACTTTTGGGCAAAGAGATAGCCCAAAACGTTTAAAAAATCACGTTTTCTGCGAATTTTCGAAGAAAATTTGGGAAACTTTTGAAAAATCGCTAATTCTGTTGGAGGTGAAAAATTTCCTAGGGGGAAACCCCTCTTATGATCATATATGCTTAATATGTGGACGTGCAGGAAGGTTGTTGTAGAGATTGAAGTCTCGTTTGTGCTTTGATATAAATAATTCGTGAAGGTAGAACATTTAAGCCTCTTGTTCGTCCTGTTGATGATATGCATTGATTTAAGTGTAGGTACCCAATCCAATCCTCCTAAACAAAGCTCCACAGCTCCATTTATTTAAAAATAACTTTTCTATGCAGCTGTATCAATAATCGTCCAATAAGCCTTAACTCCGAAGCATGAAAATGCTGGCATTATGAGAGGTTCAGAGTCAATCTTTTCGTTATTAAAAGATTAGACATCAGTTTTGGGGATAGTTTGCCCCATATTTTGATTCACTCGTGAATAATCTTGCACTTTTATTCCTTACAAACTTACATTATGCCGGTTGCTACTTTTGCTATTCATTTTTGATGTAAATATTTTTACCTGCTGGTTGCTAATACTATATTGTTGGTGTGATTGAGATTGGAGGATGGGTTAGATTTAAAAGATTCGGCTAAACAAGCTAAAAACTACTCCCGCAGAGCTTCCCAAAATATTTTTCTCGTTTTTCGCTCGTAAGTTTTTTATTCCGATTAAATAGGACCTGATGTAAAAAAATGTTGAAAAATAATCTTTGTAAATATGATCGATTTTTTGGTCCATTTTGAACTTAAGAAATTTTTCGAACTTTTGTCAGACCCTTGGTTTTCGGCTTTGCTCATGTATGCTACCTATTCCATGCAATTATGCTCGAGTTCGCCGTAAACAAGGTAAAACAGTTTTTATTATACAATTGCACAGAGAGTGCTCGACAAGAAATGTTAAAAATTGTGTTGTTTCGCCCTACCACCATTTTTTAAGGCCATTTTTTGACTTTTGAAGAAATCTTGCAACGCTCCAGAACTTTAGTGCCGCCCACCTATGCCTGTAATTCTCAGACTACGAATTGAAGCTTACAGTGAATCATGCTTTGATTTTTAGGAAAAGAAAGAAATTTTCCAGGATAATGCGATTAATTGGCTTTTGACTACGAGATTATTAAAGCAGAGAGCAGGTACAAATATATGCCTATGAAATCACGAAGGATGGCCATAAATGGGATAAAAAGGTAAATACTTTTTTTGAACTAGCAAAGAAAATACTACTACGGAACAAAAAAGGACGAGCTAATGCAAGGATTTTGAGGGCACAAAGGAGGGGCTTGCCTGTAAAAGTTGAAAGAATCTGATGAAAATTTGACCTTCGCTGAAAACGCTGAAAAACTGAAGTTTATCCTGCGGCCTCTAGAAAATGGTTTTCGTCTCAACAGTCCCTTGAGTCCCGACAGTCCCACCGTCTTGACAATCCCACTATCCCAACAGTCCCAACGTCCAATTCCAGAGAGAATAAAGCAAAACGAAGACCAAAAAGATGGACGAAAATTAATAATTTTCTGCAAAGGTGTCTAAAAATGATCAGAAACTGTAGATTAACAAAGGTTTCACGCTATTTTAATATTTAAGTAAATCAGTTTTGAGGCCGTTTCAATTCAAAAAAACATTCTGATGGGCCAAAATGACCTTAAAAAAATTGGTAAAGCGCTGAAATAGCATTAAATCTACGTTATTTAATACACAGTTTCGGGTAAAGTTCAAGCAAATTTGAAGAAAATTTTCGATTCTCTTCCGTTTTTGGTCTACATTTTGCCTCAATTTCCCCACAAAATTTCTCCTTCTTCTATCCTGGGAGTCTAGCTAGACCCCTAAACCCTACCGCGCCCCCGCCCACCTGCATCTGGTTGGGACTGTTGTTGGGACGGTAGGACTGGTGGGATTAGTGGGACTGATTTTTTCCTGGATTGTCAAGGACTGTGCACACGCAGGAACTAATGTCTGATTAGGGAGAAAAACGGCGAAATCGCAAAAATCACGAAAAACGCCGAAAATTGAATTCTGGAGGCTTTGCCGGATTTTCTGAAGAGGGGGTTGCATTCAGTGGGTCTAGCGTACCCACGCCCATGAGAGATCTAGCCTCGCAAATCCCCGTTCGACTGCATAGTCCCCCACAGCCCATTGAGAACAATTTATATACTTAAATCAAATAGTCTAATGAAGGTGTAAATTTTGTTCACCTGATAGAAGATTGCGGCCAATCAAGCCATCGATTGCGCCCTGGGTGGGACTATTGTGACTATTGGTGAAACTGGGACGGTTGGGATCGGCACGGTGGGACTGTTGGAACTGGTGAGACTGTTGAAAACATCACTGAAAAAAGCGCTCTCATAGAGCATTCTTTAATGACTTTGAAAAAAAGAAGATTACGTGTATGAGAAAGCTTTGATATGTGTTAATAACCGGTTTAGTTTCCTATCAATATCCAATTTTTCATTCAATAGGCACATAACCAATATTAAGTCATTTGCCAAATGCATGAACATTGTGTTGTTAATTGTAGCTATAGCAAAGCTTGCCATGCTCGCGTGACAGTGCAAATTATGTCGTTTTTATTCATTGATCTCCTGTTTTAAAGGAAAAAACAAACATTATATTTTTATTTACGACGAAGCAAGCAGAATTGCGCGTGGGAGTTAAGGTCTAGACTACACCTGGGCGTGGGGGATTAAGGGGTATATATGCACCCTCCTCGATAAACCAAACTACCCCCAACCCAAAAAAAACCGAAATATTCCCACCGCAGAATTCAATTTTTGAAATTTTTTCTGTTTTTCCGCAAGTTTTTTGATGCAAATGGATAGTGCTCGATGAGAAACGTTAAAAAATGGTGTTTTTTCGCTATGGCACCATTTTTAGGTCATTTTTTGCCCTTTGAAAAATCTTGCGACCCCCGGAATTTCAGGTCTGCCCACGTACGGTCTAGACCCCGATTCCAGGATAGATAAAGGGGAAATCTTCATTAGAACAATCGGGCTAAATGAAAAGCAAAAATGGATTAAAATTAATAATATTCTGCAACAGTGCTTTGACTTGACCAAAAGCTGTGTGATAACTTAGTTTTGACGGTTTTTTAGCGCTTATACCAGTTTTTGAGTTCCTTTTGACCCGGGAAAGCTCGATTTTCGATCCATAACCTTAGTTTAGCAATACCTTTCCCGTATCGGCCACGCTGCGCACCTTTGGTAGCAACTCACTTCTGCAGGCCACAGAAAATACTTCGATTTTTTGCGTTTTTATCTGAAGTCTGACTTTAAGCAGATTCTTGCAACATTCACATGCTTAGTGACTTTCCCTTAGTCCCGTCCTTCTACGTCCTAATCGATGCGTAATTTGAAGTATGTTAGCTTAATTGTTCCATCGAAACATTTTTCTTCAATGTCCTACTTTAATTAGCAAGATTTGAATTAATCAGTCAGTACACATAATCAATAAAATCCCGAAATAATGACAGCTGTTCAAGAACGTGGAAAACTATATTGTTTTCGAGCATCAGCATTATTTCGCGTAAACAAGACAACCTTATCTTATTAAACAAAACAAATGTTGAAAGCCTAATTTAGGTTGCTGGGAACAGTATACAGCATTACACCTTCCTAATGCTCCTAGACTAAAGTTGTTTTTGCTGTTCACAAAATTTGATGTCAAATTTTGCAATCATCAGTTCAAAAATAATTACTATGTATAATTATATGGAAGTGGAGTTAATTTCTCGTGCAAACTTTATACAACGACAAAATGTAAAGAAAGTTCAAAGTCGAATTTTTCATCCTGACTTGACGGAGAACAGTTCAAAAGAATTTACGTCCTATGACCTTATTGAACTGAGGTTTATTTTCAGTGTAAACTTTGCGTCACCTCAGGATGTAAAGAAAATTTAAGGTCAGATTTTAATACTCTTTTTACGGAAAACACTTGAAAAATTTAGCTTCTGCAAGGCTTTTCAAAGTAAACTATAGACGACTACTGGACTTAAAAAAACTTTCAGTTAGAATCATAATCTTAAGCTTATGAAGAGTATTTTAAAAAATCGAGCTACCGCAACGCTCTAAAACTAAAGTTAATTTTTAGTGTAAACCTTCAAGAATTTGTGGTAATAAAGAAAGCATACTGACAAAAGAATTGAAATTAATTTTCATTATAAACTTCATACAATTAGAAAGTGTAAGAAAAACTTACAGCCAGATTCATAGATTCGACGTTATAGAGAGCATTTTGAACAAAATGAGCGTCTTCAACGCTGTAGAAGTAAGGCTAATTTTTAGTGTAAACTTAACACAAATACTTGCAATAAAGAAAATTTACGATCAAATTTGTAATTCTGACGTTACTGTGAACGTTTCGAAAGACGAAGTTTAAGCAATGCTTTGGAACTAAACTTAACTTCCAGTGTAAAGTTTTGATAACTACTGTGGTTATGGGAAATTAACAGTCAGATTTGCAATCCAGAAGTTACAGACAACATTTTAAAACAAACTTGAGCCTCTGTGCAACGTGGTGGCACTTATAATAATATTCAGTGTAAAATTTACACGAAAGTTTGTGTAGTGAAAAATTCAGTTAGATTCGTGATAATAGCGACACGGAGAACATTTAAAAAAGAAACCTATGCAACGTTCTCGTACTAAAAATTTTTTTCATGTAAATTTTACTCTACTACTGGATTTCCAGAAAAATTATATTTTAGCTCGCAATTCTGATGTTACGAAAAAAATTTGAAAAATTCTCGTCTCGGAACTCACTGGAAGTTAAATAAATTTTTAGTTTAAACTTTACACCTTTACAATAACTGAGTATTTATTGTAATTTAACGCTTTTTCGTGCCCCACGCGATCCAAGGAGGGTAAAAACATGATTCTTCGTCTACTATTAGAGTGTAAACTTTGAAGTGCTAGAACTAATTCCGTATTCATTTTACCTAAACGCGGTCAAGTGCTTCCAGTAGCACTTGTAGCTTAGTACTTTTGCATGAATACGCTTTTGAGGACTTTCACAGCCGGTGAATCAAGCAGACATAAACAAGTTTAAAGCTCGACCAATATATGCTTTAAGACCACAGGTTTTTACACTTTTTACACTACCCATCCAATATTAATTTCATTTTTGAATAATAATATTAAAAATTCTCATAAAGCTTACTCACTTGCATAGATTTAGAAAAAGTCAGACATGCACAAATGAGTTAGGTATGTCGTGTGACCGACGAAAATTTTTAAAATCATTGTTATAAGTAGAACAACCAAAATTTAGTACACAATAAATTGCTAATTCTTTACAAAATTTGTTGCAAAAATTTACTCGACTCTGTGCGAAAAATCCAATAATCCGATAGCTTATGCAAAGGTTTCACTGTAAAAAAATCTTTCAAACGTGATTTCACTGCGCATCTTGTTATTTTAGCATTAACTTCCTTGTCTACGGTAAGCAACTTGTAATGCAAAATCTACCGCCCTTCGCCTACTGAAACTAAAGTAGCACATAAAATCTTATGTCAATTTGCGGCTGTTACAAAAGTTTCAACATTGGAATTTTGTCTAAATTGGAAACAAAGTGTATACGATTAAATCCATACAAGCACTTCCATAAAATCGCTAAAAATTTTCCACACTTCATCCGGGTCAGAATTTGTGTCTTAATTGTTTTTCAATTTTTTAAAATTAATTCCTTAAACTTAAAAGCCTTTATCAGCTTCACATAGTTCATGTAATAAAACATTGTTCTTCGAGTTGCTTTCTCAGAATTCAGCTGTGTCGTCATTTGCCGAGCACTCAACAACACTTTCAAAAAAATTCTCTAGTAGTAAAGAGCACACTTGATCCATGATCCCCATCTATCATCGGCTCGTGTTCTTAATAACCCTGAAGAAAACTTCATTTTCGGTTAATAAGGTCCAAATTTCGACAGATGTGCGAATTTGGTGCATTCAGTGCACAACAGTCATATTTGATGCGATCTAGTGAGAGGAAATGCTAGTTGAGGCTGAAAATGCGTTTTTCTTCGTTTTTTTAGATCTTGAATCACCTGAAGGGTATAAAAAAATTATGGTGCAATTTGACTTAGATTTTGATTGCTTCTAAAAGAAAGTGACAGAAAAACTATACACGCTCATTATAAACGTGATTTGTGCATGAAAAAATGGCGGCATCGAATTTTCTATTTATTATCTTTAAAGAGACTGCACTGTGAGAAGTGCACAGGTGTTTAAATGGACCCAAGTACATATATTATATTGGGCTCCTGAGTCAGCTGAAATTCTAGAATTCCAAACTTTTCATTTTTTTGAAAACCCAAAAGTTAAATTTTTTTAGCAATGTTTGTGACCATAAGTGGGCAGCACCGAAATTCTAGGGTTGGGGTGAAAAAATTTCTGGGGAGGGGTGAAAAATTTTTCGAAGGTTAGGTCAAAACATGGTCTTAAAACTGGTCGTATGGTGAAAAAACACCATTTTCCGACTTTTCTCATCAAGCACCATCCAATGGCATCAAAAAATCGCTGAGAAAGCAAAAAAAATTTAAAAATGGAATTCTGGGGGTGGGGGTATTTTGATTTCTGGGGGGATTCCAACTTCTAGGAGGGTGTGTTTACCCCCTCAAACTCCTTTACCCCCCGCCCACGTGTGTTTCTGACTCAAAGGGTACCTATGGATTTTTTCATCCGTTTTGGACTACATTATATCATTTTATTTTCTCTGATTTTCCGTACAGAATTCTTTAAATTTCTAAAAATTTTTTCAAAAAAATCGCACAAAACATTTATGCCAAAAAGAAGTCGATTTGATAAAAAATTTAAATACGTCCCAAAAGGTCATTACACGCTTGCTGCTGTACATAATGCTACTTATCGAAAGCTTAGAAACTCGTATCTACGAAAATGCGTCCGAAAATTTCTTTCGAAAATGTGAATTTGAGTGCTTGACAAAGCCCCTATGATTCGAAACTTATGATAATTTGTTTCTTGAGTATGCTATATTTTAAGATTTGTCCTTCTTCTGACTGCGTTTGACTCAGTTATCGACGTTCAGCTTTGAGAAGAAAGGATTTCCATATCGATTCGAGTGAGCAATATTGCGTTTGTTGATCAAGCATTATCCAAAAATATTATAATAACAATAATAATAATAATAATAATAATAATAATAATATTAATAATAATATTAATAGTGATAATAATGATAATAATTCAATAATAATAATAATTATTATTATTATTATTATTATTATATAAATATTACCAATAAAAGTAGTAATATTAATAATAATAATAATAATAATAATAAAAATAATAATATTAATATTAATAGTAATAATAACAATTATAATAATATTGATGTTAATAATAATAATAATAATAATAATAATAATTATAATATATATTATTAATAATAATAATAATAATAATAATAATAATAATAATAATAATAATAATAATAATAATAATAATAATAATAATGATAATGATAACAGTAACAACATTAATATCAATAATAATAATAATATCAATAATAATAATAATAATAATTATTATTATTATTATAATAATAATAATAATTATAATAATAATAATAATAACAACAATAATAATAATAATAATAATAATAATAATAATTTTAAGAATAGAAATAATAATAATTACACTGAAAATTAAATTTGGCTTCTAGAGTATTGCGAAAGCTTAATTCTTTTCGAACATGTTCGTTCGTAACATTATAAATTATGAATCTGACTGCTAATTTTCTGTGTAAACCGAGTAGTACTTGTGTAAAGTTTACAATATTCATTAATTCTTAATGAGTTCTTAATTAGTGCTTAATCTTACAAATTTATTTCACTTCCAAAACGTTAGAAAACGTGCCTTTTTTGCAAAACATGTCCGTAATGTCAGGACTGTGCGTTTTCTTCACACCCAGTAATTGTATAAAAATTACACCGAGAATTAACCTTAGTTATAGAGCATTACAGAAGGTGTATATTTTTTCAAACTGTTACATGTAAAGTGAGAATCACGAATAAAAGTGTTAGTTCTCTTTACACTCAGTGGCTAAGTAAAGTTTGCGCTAAAAACTTCTGATCTGCTCTATTGAGGTATGGTCGTCTTATTTAGAGAAAGATAGTTGTGATGTTCAGAAGAATCTTGTTGTCCACCTTCTTAAATTAGTGCCGTTATAATTGCATGTTATCGTACGTATTTACTACCTGATTTACTCAATGCTTTTAATTAAAAGTAGCGTACTAGCAAAGAATAATGCTACGATGGAACAAAAAAAGACGAATATACTTGGATTTACGCATCATTAAGGACATGAAAGGAGGGGACTAACGGAAAAGATACCTCAGCATGCTTGTGCAAAGTAGTAGGAATCCCGTAAAGGTTGTTCTTCCGCTAAAAAAGGCGCAAAAAATCGAAATATATTCTGCGGCTTCTGAAAAAAGCGTGGCTTCAACAGAAAAACTTGCTAACTGGTTGAGAAAAAGAGATTAAGAAGAAGCTTTGATGTGTTTTTAAAAAACCTATCAATTTCTTATCATTATCATATTCTCTTCAATATATAACCAATATCCAGTCAATCGTCATTGACTTCGTAAATGAAATTATGACAGCACACCATGTTGTTGATTGCTACCTTGCTACCCCATAACAATGCATCCCTTTTGCTAGCGTAAGAATGCACATTGTGTCGTTTGATTGATTAATGATCGCTTCCTTTCTAGGCTTAGCTATTAATATTATTATTCATTGAATAAATAGCAGGCACGTAGCTTGCCCTCCTATTTTGATGGGGACCAACACCGATTTTTGGGGGGGATCTAAGCCAAAAATAGCACAAAATAACGTGTAAAAAGTCCTATTTTTCCGGTTTTTTTCAAATTTGGGGGGTCTGGACCCCCCATGCCCCTTACAGATACGTGCCTGATAAATAAAAGATAATTACATAGAAAACAAGGTTTGATTTGAGTGTCGGACTATTGATTTTTTCGTTTAGATCTCAGTATTTTGCAAAACTGTCAAGCTAGTACATTAAAATGATTCGAGGTTCATTCAGTGAATTCTTCAAGAGATTTACTCTAAATGATACTCTGCGTGATTAAACCAAAAATAAATGAATGGAGATATAAAATAAAATGAAGTTTGATAAAAGAAATGATGAAGATGACTTAATTAAATCAAATTAAATTAAAAAAAATGATAAAAAAATGAAAAAAACTTAAAAAAATTAAAATAATAAATCATGACTATTCTGGAATGAAGATTCGACTGCGCAAAGCAATATCGGCCGTAACACAGTATGAAAAGGAACTTTTATCAAATAAAAACTTCTGTCTTTCATAAAAATGTCAAAACGCTAGTGTGTCGCAAAAAAATTTGTCGTTCCATCTATTGAATTATCTGTAGAATGGCTGGAGGTCATTTTGCATATTGTGCAGGAACCAGCGGTCAAACTTTGACTCCACTGCATTCCACAGAGGAGAAAAACTCGGGAAAAGGCAGTATTGAATGCCGAGATTCGAAAAATCGAACTATCGTTTTCACATTTGTCGAGTCGAGTCCATGGCTTCAGTACAATCTTCGCGCCTTACTGTCCATTGGAAATGGATCCGAAATTTTCGATTTTCCACCCAAATAATCGCGAAGGAGGGCAATTTAGCTACAGCGACCTTGTCCGCAAACCGACCAATGCCATTTTTCCCAAAGTGGAATTTAGTGAGAAAGTGTTCGTTATCATCCATGGCTTTTTAACGCGAAAATGGGGGGAAGGAACATGGCAATCTCAACTCGCGGATTTGTTGCTGGATCTGGTATGCTTTGCTTGCAGCTCTTCTATGTATGCATATTTTTGCCTGATCACAACGTAGCTCAGGTTTTGCCAATAAATATATGTCCGTATTTTAACATTCGTAAAAAGATGATTTTTGGCTTAGCCAGTTTGATCAACTTAAAGCAGAGGTGAGTCTGCAACCTGATGATTGCTAAAGGATACAAAGTGTTTCGATGACTATAGAAGCAGAAGACCTATCGCAAAATTATAAAGGGCAAATGTAAGCCAACGAAATTGTAATGCTTCATTAAGTTATCATTGCCTGTTCATTTTCCGGTTCTCATTCTTTCGATAAATTAAGAATTAAAAGAGTCAGTAATTAGGAGTGTTATTTAGTAAATCTCTGCTTGGAACGTCAATCTAAATTCTTTTCTGATAGAATAGCTATGAATGCATCTTTGCTGGATTGCTTATCGGTCTCAAATTTAGCGTCGTGGAATTTATTCTTTATTTTCGCTTAGCCTTGTAAATTTCTTATCATATCAAAGTTTAATTTTGTTCTTGATCAGCACTTGAGTAGGGTTTATGAAAATTAGTTGCATTTATCAAGGTCTGATAATCCAATATTAGGGATTTGTTGAGGTCCTGTATCGAAAGCCGTTTTCTTCTAAATGATGATAGTTTGTGAGTTTTTGTTTGTCTACTTTAGAGTTCACAAATATGGGTACCTTTTTAAGCTAGTAAAGAATTTTTCTTCGCGATAACTTATCAAAAATGCGATCGTTTAAAAAAGTGTAAAAGAAAATCGAATTGCAAGATTATTTCAATCATGAATTTGAATTTTTGTTTCCTTTGTATTTATTCTTTGAAACAAATTAATTTTTTATGGTATAGGCTAAATTTTGAGTGTACATTATTCACCACGTAAACTTATAGTGAAACAGGTGTAAAAACATTAGAAATTTCCATTATTTCCGCGAACAAACGGAACAAAAGGTCTTGTAATCATACGTGGGCAGCAAAGAAAATTCTGAGGGGTTAGCAAGATTTTTTGAAGGTCAAAAAATAACCTTAAAAATGGTGGTATGGCGAAAAAACACCATTTTTCGACGTTTCTCATCACTTGGCATCAAAAATTGCGAAAAAAAACGAAAAAATTTTTCAAAAATTAAATTCTGGGGAGGGGTATTTTTGATTTCTGGGAGGGAGTAGTTTGCTTTTGGGGGGAATGCATGTATACCCCCCAAAGCCCCCTACGCTCAGGTGTGCTTTTAATTAACAAGTATAATTCGCACATACTGTCAGAAAACAATCCGAAAAATTTGTTTTCAGTAATTCTCTTCCTTCATCCTCCTAATAGCCCCTGGCCCCATAAAATGCAGCTGATAGCCAGAATTTTAACTTTCCCAGAAAGAAAGTTAGAAAGTTATCTATTTTCAGCCTTTTCAATAATGTTTTGAAATGCTATAAATAATCCGGATTTCGTTCAAAGTATTTATATTTTTTCGTTCAGTCATTCACTACTCTATATATTTTCATTAACTAATGTATAAAACATCGAGTTTGATTCATAATTACAGCATATATTTCATTCAAAATAATATCTGCACTTGCAACTTTCGTACCAGGCAATAGTAGCCTTGCGTCTCCCAGTCTCTCCGCATACGGCTGGATATTATACTCGGCATTTTTTAATGAATCTTATTAAATTAGGCCATTTATATCTGGAATCTTATTGATTTTATAAAATTCAGTGGATCATAAGTGGAGAACCGGCTTTACTCTGGCTATGCTCCGCAAAAAAACTTGTATGAAAACTATTTTTCATATACTGTGCTAATGCATACTTTTATATCATGCAAAATATAAGGAAAATAAGCTGGCTGAAGTTTTACAACATCGAGACGATCGGGTTATTATGTGAGTATTAAATGAAAAAATTTTTGACATTTTGGCAATAAAAATTTCATAGACATTTTTAGAAGAATATTGTGTGGCATGCAATGCAAAAAAACAACAAAGTAATAAATAGTTGCTTTGTGTCTAAAATCTGTGTTTAATGCAAAATTACGGTGATTTTGAATATGAATGTCTTGGTCGTCATTCATCAGAATGGAGAGGTTAATTTGCATGTCGATATTTATATAGAATCATACGGTAATAGTGGTGGACTGGCGCCGGGGATCTCAACCGTATGGCTTTCTATACCCTAAAGCAGTGGCTAATACGATGTCAGTAGCTCATGCTGTAGCTGACACGATTGAAACTTTGGTACAAACGCATCAAGTGAGGCTAAAGTATATGACGCTTATTGGCTTCAGCTTAGGTGCATATGTGGCTGGTCGAATCGGAAGAATGTTCAATGGATCTCTGGGCAAAATTATAGGTAAGACGACTTTCTGACATGAGATGAAATTATATTTTTCAAAGATATGTCAAACCAGCTTTTCAGCTGCCTACACAGATATGTGCAGATATTGCTGTTAAGCGGGGCATATGATGGGCTACGCCAATGCACTGGATATCATTCACTTTCTTGCTAGTCTGGCTGAGAAGCCTTATTTTTGTAGTCTCTCATTTACTTTTCAGCATAAATTCTAGAAAATTTTCCGCTTCGCAATCATAATAAATGCGTTTCTATCTAAATTCCGCTAATTTTCTAGGGCATCGGTAGGGATTGAGTTAGAGTTTAAAGAATTTAAACAGCTTTTTGCACAAAATCGCTACGAATTGTGATTTTTCGAAGATTTCTGCACCATAACTCATTTTGGCTCGAAAATATAAAGTATTAAATGGCAAAAAATGCCATTTTGCACACGAATAGAGGGTTCGGGAACTATGTCTGACGATTTTAGAAAAAAGTTTGCGGTACAGCCCTTTCCTTACGAGGATCCTAGGTCCGTTGCAGCCTGACTGCTGTGACTGAATCATCTGGTTATCCATGTATGTATTCGAAATCCCAGAAAGACTTATGATTGAATTTGACACATCTGTGCTATAAATCGAAGTTTCATCGTCATCAAAACTGATGGCAGCTGATTGTAGTAGTCTAATTATGATAGAGTATTGCATACAAAGCTGCTCTAGCTTGTTAAAAGGGGATTTATTAGCTATGGAAATGACTACACGTAGCACAAGTCATGAAGTGAAAAATTCGTCTTTAAATGCTTTCCTGAAAGCAAATTAAAGACTATGTTTTACTAATTGAAGATTTTAGATTATTCCACCGTAATCAATCGATGGGGTCTGATTTTCAAACTACTTTTCGTTTATATAACGTACCTTCCCCCATAAATGTCCTGTCCTTCCCAGATCTTTTTCATGGAAGCTTGAAACCATACTTTGCCCGTCCAAACTTTACGAATAATAGTTGGTTGGCCTCGTTCAAAAAGTGTTTGTTCAATTATCAGCTTGCAAATTGATTGCCCAGTTTCGAAAGTTGGCATTCCTAATTCGAAAATCCTTATCCAGCTTTGAAACGTGTTTAGTTTGATCCAGAAACTAATTGTTTGGCTTTAAAATTGGGTTAAAAATTGATTATTTAGTTCAAAACGTCATGTGTCTAGATTTTAAAGTGGGATTTACATACAAGCTTTGCTGTATGAAACATCCCTTCAAATGACCCCTTCTCACCGTCCAAGTTTTTAGTTTTCTTAGTCCAATGAACAGGCCGAAACCGTTTAAGGCCCGGTTGTGCTTCAGACCCACTGAGACTTCTCGACGCCTAGTGTAAAGATGCACAGTATGACTAATTTAGAGGTGGCAGAGCCGGTTTGGTGGAGGGATCGAAATCTGAGCTCTTTTTGAGCCGATTGAAACTCAAAAACTGATGCAAACGCTAGAAGAGCGTTGAAACCGCATTACAGTTTCAGAGCAAATCAAACACTTTTAAAGAACAATTCTAATTTTCATCCATTCCCCTTGATTATTCCTCATTTTTGGCGGAAAATTCACCATTTTTTAATTCTATGGGCTTGGACCATCAATGCGCGTACAGCATGGCCGATCTGTGGAGTCAGTCGGACCTGGGGTCAGAAATTGAGTTTTTCGGGCCAAACAAACCACAATAAGCGCTAAGAAGGCGTCAAAACTGCGTTATTACACAGTTTCTGGTCTATTCGAAGTTATTTCGAAGAAGACAATAATAGTGATAATAATAATACAATAATAATAATAATAATAATAATAATAATATAATACTAATAGTAATAATAATAATAATAATAATAATAATAATAATAATAATAATAATAATAAATATAATAATAATAATAATAATAATAATAATAATAATAATAATAATAATAACAATAATAATAATAATAATAATCATAATAATGATAATAATAATAATAATTGTATAATATAATATGATATTAATAATAATAAAAATATTGATAAGAATAAAAATATTGATAATAATAAATAAAATTATAATTATAATAATGATAATATTAATAATAATAAAATATAACTAATAATAATATTATTATTATAATTATATTTATAATAATATTAATTATTATTATTTATTATAATAATACATAAAATAGTAATAATTATTATGCTAATATTAATATTAATATTAATAAAGATAATATGAAAAATATCAGTAATTAATATTATTATTATTATTTTTATTGTTATTAATATTATCATCATTATTATTATTATTATTATTATTATTATTATTATTATTATTATTATTATTATTATTATTATTATTATTATTATTATTAATATTATTATTATTATTATTATTATGTAATGATTGCTTTGTCAATTTTAAGCAATTTTAGAGGAAAATATAAATTTTCATACCTCTTTGGCTTCGGTTTTGCCTTATTTTCCCCACAAAATTTTCTATTTTTCCTATTTGGGGAGGGGGCGTAGACCACAAGCCTCCCTTTACATGCCTGTCTGGTCCATACCACCAGATTACTTTCCTTCCCATACGAGCATTTTTCCAGCCAAGTCATGACAAACGAGCAGACAAGTCTATACGTGGTACAACAAGAAAATTCAGGGGAAGGGAATGCAAAATTTTTCAAAGGTCAAAAATGGTCTCCAAAATGGAAGTATGGCAAAAAACTCCATTTTTCAACGTTCCTTATCGAGCACTATCCATTGGCATCAAATATTGCAAAAAAATAAAAATTTTCAAAATTTGATTATGGAGGAGAGGTGTTTTGCTTCTTGTGGGTTATCCGGCCTTCTAGGGAGTGCATACCCCTCTAACCCCTGACGCCCACGAGTGGACAATACCTGCACGTAGACGCTCGATAAATTACGTTCTCTACCAAAACAGAAGAAAAGGCCTTATTTTCTCGGAAAAAAATTTAAGACAAAGGTAAATCTAAAACACGGACAAAAAATCAATTTCTGTACAACGTGCTTCACAATCGACTGGACAAATGTGAATTATAGAAGTTGTTAATACACTATATTTTAACGTTTATATAACTATTGAGACCGGTCTAGCCCAAAAAGCTCTCAGATTGACCCAGTGTGACCTAATCTCACCATGCTGCGCAGCTATTTCGAACCACGCGCAGGTGCACTGCATTGTTTACATGTGGGACTTAATGCCTGACCTGCAGGCTTTCTGAAATGCTAAAGTCTGTTTGTCCCTAAAGTCATCAACGCAAAGAATTATTTTTAATGCTTAGTATAATTTTTTGTTTTTAGCATTGGATCCAGCTGGCGTTAATTTCAAGTTCGACAGTGATATTCTACAACTGCTTGAAAGCGATGCAAAGTCCGTTCAAGTACTGCACACAAATGGCGGTAGTTCGACAATGTGCAATTTTGGTTCACTAAAACCGCTTGGACACTCCGATTTCTATATAAATGGTGGAATGAAGCAGCCTGGCTGCACCAGTGTATCCGGTACATACTCATAGTACCTATGTATGTAATGCAGGTCGTCTTCGCACAGTTCTTTATAACAATAGTTTGTGAAAGCGTACTATGATGATGTGGGATGATCCATATATTTCCAAATGCCAAAAAGAAGGATCAGAAAGATAAGTACAAAATGCAAAAAAAATAATAAATGAAGATTGACGGGAAATTTGGAAGTCAGGGTGTCTCAGCAGCTACTTGAAATGGGCACAAACATGGTGTTATAGTGCCTTCTCAACGAACTCTAATAATTAGAATAAGTTTAAAAGAGTTCGAAGAATCTATTTCAATTTCAAGCATGTCTAGAAAATATGTCTTGTGTAATATGCTCACACAGTGATTTTCTTAACATCATATCAAAGTTCGACCTTGCTGAAAAGCCGTTTAACATGTTTCAAACTCAATTTGGTACATTGCGAGGAAAATCAATGCCGAAAATAAATAATTCTTCCGGAGCGCCAGAATACTTTGACATATTCAATGTCTTTAACCTTTGAATGATTTTGAGACAAAAATTTCTGCAATCAAAATAAATATGGTGAACAGCACTAAGAATTTACCGTTTTCATTTCATGGGACCTGTGACTCGTTCTTTGAATATTTTTAGAGATTCAAGTCCCCCCATCTCCCCATAGCTGTATGCCCGATCAATATCACATATAGGCAGGAGAGCGCAGGGGCGGATTTAGGGAAGGGCGGGAGGAGGGGGCTGGAGGGGGGCTGGAGGGGGGGCGGTCGCCCCTCCCTCATTGGCGCAAAATAGTGCGCAAAATTAATGATTTTTGAGCGACTTTTAGCGATTTTTGGTTTAAACGGCTAATTTTTCCGCCCAAGTCAGGGTTCCGCCCCCCCTCAGGGGTACCGCCCCCCTCATTGGGAAAATTTCCTGGATCCGCCACTGGGAAAGCGAAACTTCATTATGCTCACACTCTTCCATAAACCAATCTTGTGCTGAGGAGTATCCCGGAAGAATCTGCACACTTTTCAGTCGTCTGACGAGCATGCAGTAGTACATAAAATATACATTATGATATATCAGTAGTACTTCCGGCCCGACTGGAGTCTCCGTGCTTAAGAATAGCACACGCTAAAGCAAAGAGACGACTCTAACCATTAAAACGTATAGCACGTTAGAGTATGGGCACGAAGCGCCGGTCTGTTCTATTTTTGTATACCTTTGATCGAACTTTAACAGCATGATCGGCCATGCAAGTAATCCATGTAAAACAAAAAAACGCATTCATGAATTGATTAATTAATTAATTAAACAATACATATCCTTCAGAGTAATGTACTGATTATATTCTAAGCATTTTTATCCGATCTGGATGGTCGAGCAGAGCACTGCTAGACTATTTAACATGATCATTATTGTCTTCTAGTTTCATCTGATCGTCCTGAAAGAGATCAGGATTTTAACTAATCAATTTTTTAAGCATGCATTGTCGACTAGGCCAATGCTGCCTCATTAGCTTCTTTCTTGCCAAACTTCAATTTATACCAGTCATAGCGATTAGCACGTTCTTGTTTTGTCTCTAAATTGCTTTCAATTAGAAGTATCTTGGAATAATTCATGGAAATCATATAGAGTAATGGTTTTTATTAACAAAACTGCTGTAAAATGGTTCTTTTTGAAGGTCTTGTATACTAATTTGGAAATCTTTGAATCTGAGAGCACGACTGTTACTAAAAAGCGCCAAAATGGGTTAGTCCAACCAGTGGCACTAGTATATTGGCAAAACCACCTTTTGGTGAGCCTCGTTTTTATACTCTACCAAGCTGTTAGCTGCTAGATAGCGTAGGAAGCAGCGACTCATACTTTCTTTAACTTTTCGAGCTCAGTTGGGTTCTACTGGAACATTACCATTCAGTATGTTAATACTGGAAAGCGAGGCGGTTCATTTGAAATATCTCAGTGATATCATATATTATGCATGATAACACTGAAATATTTCAAATGACCGCGCGCTAACACCATAAAAAATTCAATCCACTATCAAAGCAAAATATCAAAAATATGACCTCTTTTTGTACGTAAAAAACGTGTGTTTTAGTCACTTCTTACTGCTCGCTAACACTTGAATATTTCAAATTCAGCTCAAGACTTATCAATCGTCACAATCAAATTTATGAACCCATTGCTTTGAATTTTTATGTCTCCAGTCTCCCACTCCCAGAGAAGATGACTCTTTCTGATATTCTTCTTTATATGGATCATTGCAAGACTTCAAAAAGACATCACTCGCTTTTTCACAAAAACATTGGGATCACTGTAATTTTTCAAAAACACGTTGACATTGCCGCAAAATTTCAAGAACGAGATCATTCACTTTTTTCAAAAAGACATTGAGATCACTGTAATTTTTCAAAAACACGTTGAGATCACTGCAAAATTTCAAAAAAGTTCCGAGATCACTAAAATATTTCAGAAACGAGAACACTTACTTTTTTTCAAAAAGACTTTGAGATCACTGTAATTTTTCAAAAATACGTTTAGATCACTATAGAATTTCAAAAAAGATATCACTCACTTTTTTTCAAAAGACAATTTGAGATTGACGTTTTTTTTCAAAAGCAAACGAGATCAACGTTGGAAATCGAAGGTCTTCGAAGCGGACTAATTACTGTAGAGAAGAAGAAAGGCACGTAACACGCAATGGAACGCAAGGCACAGAACAGGAAAAACACTCAATGCAGCGATGTGCTTCGATTTTTTAAAAAAATCCCAAAATTCTGGGAGGGGTTCAGCATTACTGGGAGGGGGAAGTGGGCTTTAACTATTAACTAAAAAATGACTAAAATGCCCTAAGAACCAAGTTCTTGCTTTAGAAAGTCTACCTATAGGTAAAGTTGGACCGGAAACGATGGGTAAAATACGGAAACGGAGATGTATATTATTTTGCACACTGTTCCGTCTGGGGTTTCCTGCCTTGGGGATAATACAAAGTGCCGGAACCAGGGTTCCGGCAAGTAGGGCCCATCAGGGTCAGCATCAGCACCCCCAACCCCATTTCCGGCAAAATTTTCCACACTTAAGGTGGGTTTAGGGCTCGAAAACGGGGTACCCCATTATTCGTATGTGAATCTGACCCCGGTTTCATTTGGGATTTCTCCTTCTGGGGGCAGTCCAAAGTGGTGGAACCAGGGTTCCGCAAGTAGGGCCCATCAGAGTCAGCACCCCGAACCCTATTTCCGGCAAGATTTTTCACACTTAAAGGGGCTCAGGGGCTCGGAAACGGCGTACCCAATTTTTCGCATGCAAAGGTGACCCCGCTTCCGTCGGGGGTTTCTCCGCTCTGGGGCAGTCCAAAGTGCCGGAATCGGGGTTCTGCAAGAAGGGCCCATCGGGGTCAACAATCCTAACTCGGTTTCCAGCAAAATTTTTCTCATTAAAGGGGTTTTAGAGGCTCGAAAACGGGGCATCCCATTATTCATATGTGACGGTGACCCCGGTTCTGTCGAGGGTGTCTTCGCCCTTGGGGCAGTCGAAAGTGCCGGAACCCAGATTGCGCAAGAAAAGATCATCAGGGTCAACACACTTTTGTGAGAAAAACTTTGCCGGAAACGGGGTTGGGGTGTTGACCCTGGTGAGCCTCTACTTGCGGTACTTCCATTCTGGCATTATGGACTGCCCCCAATGCGGTGAAACCGCCGACGGAACCGGGGTCACCTTCTCATACGGATCATGGGATACCCCATTTCCGAGCCCCTAAACCCGCCCTCAAGTGTGAAAAGTTTTGTCGGAAACGGGGTTGGGGTGTGGATCCAGATAGGCCCTACTTGTGGTACCCCAGTTCTGGCACTTTGGACTGCCTGCAGAGCAGAGAAATCCTCGACGGAACCAGGGTCATCTTTGCATGTGAATGATGGGGTACCCCTTTTCCCGAGCCGCTAAACCCCTCCCCTTAAGTATGAAAAATTTCGCCGGAAATGAAGTTGGAGTGTTGACCCTGATGGGCCCTACTTGCGCAACCCCAGTTCCGGCACTTTGGACACCCTTAAATCAGAGAAACCCCCAACAGAACAAGGGTAACCTTTGCATGCGAATAATAGGGTACCCCACTTCCGAGCCCCTAAACTCCCCTTAAGTGTTAAAAATGTTGCCAAAAACGGGGTTGAGGTGTTCACCCTGATGTGCCCTACTTGCGGAACTCCGATTCAAGCACTATGGACTGCCCCCAGAGCGGAGAAACCCCCCAATGGAACCGGGGTTAGATTCAAGTATGAATAATGGGGTACCTCGTTTTTGAGCCCCTAAACCCCCCCCTTGAGAGTGCGGAAAATTTTGCAGGAAACGAATTTGGGGGTGCTGACCCTGATGGACCCTACTTGCGGAATCCTGGTTCCGGCACTTTGGACTATCCTGAGGGCTGAGAAACCCCAGACGGAGCCGTGTGCAATATAATATGTCTCCGTTTCCACAATTTACCCATCGTTTCCGTTCCAGCTTTACCCATAGGTTCCGTTTCCATTTCCAGGTTTTACTGTTCCCCTGGATTTCCCGAACCGTATTGCCGTCCCCTCTCCCCACCAGATGAGCTTCTTCACTCTTCTCCAAGACTTTCTAAAGCAAAAACTTGGTTCGTAGGGCATTTTAGCCGTTTTTTAACCAAAAGTTGAAGCCCACTTCCCTTTCCCAATAATGCCAAACCCCTCCAAAAATTTTGGGCTGTGAAAAGTCTTGGCGATCTCCTAAATCCTAGGCATGGTCTCAACTCCAAATCGAACCAAGCACATCGCTTCATTTACTGTTTTTCCTTTTCTGGTCTTGCGTTTCGTTGCGCCATGGGTGCTTTTCTTCTTCTTTACAGTAATTAGTCCGCTCTTATGACAAACTTTCGCTTCAAAGACCTTCGATTTCCGACGTTGATCTCGTTTGCATTTGAAAAGAACGTTAATCTCACATTGTCTTTTAAAAAAGTGAGTGATATCTTTTTCAACGTTTTTTGAAAAATTTCAGTGATCTTAATGCTATTTTTGAAAGAAGTAAGTTATCTTATTTTTGAAATATTTAAGTGATCTTGGAACTTTTTTGAAATTTTGCAGTGATGTCAACGTGTTTTTGAAAAAATTACAGTGATCTCAATGTCTTTTTGAAAAAGTGAGTTGTGTCTTTTTGAAGTCTTCCAATGACCCTATTAAGAATATCAAAAAGGAGTCGTCTTTTCTAAAATTAAGGAGCTGGGAATAAATAATTCAAACCAATGGGTTGCATAAATTTGATTGTGATGATTGATAAGCCTTGATCTATATTTGAAATATTTAAGTGTTAGCGAGACCTAAGAAATGACTGAATCACACGTCGTTTCATACAAAGGGTCATGTTTTTGATTTTTTGCTTCGATAGTGGTTTGAATTTTTATGGTGTTAGCGCGCGGTCATTTGAAATATTTCAGTGTTATCAAGCATTATATTTGATATCACTGAAATATTTCAAAATGAGCCGCTCGCTTTCCGTATATTGCGAATACATTCACATACATGAAACTAAATCATCATTGGCAGTATTTAATATAGCTTTACGTTGGCAGAGTTTGGCCCTGGTCAATATGTCAGGATAAGTTATGTTGCTTGGTCAATGATAAGGAGCCATTTTTCATCATTTGAGGTCAATTATTAGTCATTGAGTTCTTTTGTACCCTTGGCTTCATAATGAATGACTAACATCTTGAAAATTTGAGCACCTCTGAAATTTTTACTTCTGGGCCCGGCTTGACGTTTTGCGAATGAAGAAAACGCATGCTAGGCTTCAAACTGAATGACGTAACGATAGTGACTATTATAGTGAAGCTTCTACGTCAATAATGTGGCTTTAATGTAACTCACATGCGCGATAAAATGAATATAAGAACTGCCACATCTTGAATAGCTGACAAAATAATAAGATCTGCGAAATCTGTGATAAGCAATCACTTAATAATTATATTTCAAGTTGACATAACTCATACATAGAATAATAGAAATGGGGGATGATGAATCGGAGTCTGAACAAATGACGGCTGATGATACTGATGAAGGCAGTAACGATGAAGATTCCTCAGAAAAGTCTGAAGACAGCTCAAATAGGCTAAAATTGAATTTGGTCGGACTAACCCATTTTGGCGCTTTTTTTGTAACAGTCGTGCTTTCAGATTTTGAAGATTTTTCGAATAGTATACGAGACCTGCAAAGAGAATCATTTTACAACAGTTTTGTTAATAAAATCCATGCTCTCGATGATTTCCATGAATCACTCCTGAATGCTGTGAATGAAAGCGATTCAAAGACAAAAGTAGAATGTGCTAATCTACATCACCGGTATAAATTGAAGTTTGGCAACATGAAGCTAATGAGGCAGCATGGGCTAGTCGAAAATGCAAGTTTCAAAAATTGATTAGTAAAAATGCCGACCTATTTAAGGATGAACAGATGAAATGAGAACACAATAATGATCTTGTTACACCTGTTGCAGAGTCTAGCAGTGCTATGCTCGACTATCCAGATCGCATAAATATGCCTAAAATATAATCAGACCATTACTCTGAGGAGTATGCATTGTTTATTTAATTAATTAGTCAATTAAAAATGCGTTTTCTTGTTTTGCATGTAACTTGTGTGACCGATCATGCTGTAAAAGTGTGACGCTTAATGTTTATTCAGTTCGAACGAAGGTACACAAAAATAGAATAGACGGGCGCTTTGTGCCTATACTTTTACGTGTTATATCTTAGGTAGCGCGTTAGCGCGTACCTATAATATACTTGGGTACCCCCAACACCTGTGCACCCCCTACAGCTATAACGGGACACTTCTGGAAGGTGCGGTTTTTTTAAAAGAAAGATAATAAAAAAATTCGCTGCCCGTGTTTTTTGTTTTTCTTGAAACTCAAAATTGACTGTGTAAAGAAGGTGTAAAGTTTTTGTGTAACGTTATAACATAGGACAAATTTTGGGACCTTTTTACTGCGGCATGTGGACAACTGAGTATTGATGACTCGAAGGATTGAAACAGGATAGGATAATAGAGGATGAATTCTACAGATGACACTTTTTTTGTTTTTTGAAATTCGCATTAGTTATCGAACGGCAGTGTAAAGAGTGCGAAAATCTGGGGGTGAAAAAGCACTTTTTGGTCGAGTTTTCAACCTTCCTATGTCCGATACTAACTCCGGTTATGAGGTTTTTAAAATGTTTTCTGACAGAAATGTAGAGCGGATCAAGGGCTCCATTCTGCATATAAGCAAAGTCTTCTATGCTCTATGGTGAGTTAGATCCTGGGGTTTAAAGTTTACACTCTAGTGGATGGTGTAAAAAAACGGATTTTAACTAAGATTTCTCTGCCAAATTTTTCCGCTTATGAGTCAGTGTAAATCGAAGACAGCATTAATAAAGTGCCTCACAGGGGCTAAACATCGCAGCAAACCGCATTTAAAAAAACGCAATATTGAGTTATTTATGGGGGTGTAAAGTTCGAAATCAGAGGTAAAAAATGGGCGAAAAACACGTTTTTTCCGAAGTTTGATTGATAAATCATACCAAATAATTTTTGCAACAGAATTTTGGCACACAGGAATGTACTACGATTTAAAAGCTACAAATTGTACCAAACCGAATTTCTTTAAACTCAATGGGGAGTTCGGTACGGAATTTTAAAGTTTACAGTGTTCTAAATGATGGAAAATACGTTTTTGTTGCGTTTTTTGTTCGCCACTTTCTCCGTCCAGAAGTCGGGATAAGTCTAATAGAATAAAAATAAAGTGCTTTATATCGGGTGCATGTCAAAGCAAATTGTCTATACATTAATATTTAGCGAGTGTAAAGTCAAAAATTTGGAGTTTAAAATGCGTTTCTGTCTTGTTTTTTCTGCCTGCTTCTCCGGTTACGAGTCAGGGACATGCTTATCAAGTCTAGAAATGGACCAGGAACCAAATTTGATATGCCAGTCTGGCGCATATGTTTACACTCTACGGTGTTGTAAAGTAGTTTACACCAATTGTTAGTTTGCCCATAGAACATTATGTAGACTTAATTTTTTCATAAATATTAATCGTAATATCGGAACAATATCAAAATTACGAATCTGACTAAAATCTTCTTTACACTAGGTGTTTACATGAAGTTTACACTACATATGTATTTATCTTCGTTTTTGAGCATTCCAGAAACCTAATTTTTTCCTGGAGTCTAGAAGTTTTCAAAGGATCAAATGTGAGACGTCACGTAGGCGCGTTTGTTTACATCCAACAGTGATGTAAAGTAGTTTACACTCATTGTTTATATGTCCTCAGACCATTGTAGAGACATAATTTTTTCATGAATGTTGATCATAATATCCGAGTAATTTTTTACACTGCATGTTAGCCTTTGTTCTAGAGCATTGCAAAAACCGAAATTTTTTCCTGAGATATAAAAATTTACAGGGAATGAAATATATACGTCAGTTGGGCGCGCTTGCTTACACTCAGCAGTATTGCAAAGTGGTTTAAACCTAATGTTTATTGTCTTTAAAACATTATGGAGACTCATTTTTCCATAAATGTTGAAAGAAATATCGGAGCAATATCAAAATTACGAATCCGACTAAAATATTCTTTACGCTATGTGTTTGTGTAAAGTTTACATTACGTGTTAACCTTAATTCGATAGACTTGCAGAGACTTTGTAACTGAAGTCAAGAAATTTTCAAGGATTCATATGTGAGACATCAATTAAGTGAGTTTGTTTACCCTCAAAAGTAATCTAAAGTGATTTAAAAATTATGTTCAAGTGTCCTTAGATCATTGAAGAGATGTAATTTTGTCTTAAATGGGTTGCATTAAAGTTAAATCCTTCTTAGCCGTGTTTATAATATGTTTCACAAAATCTTGTACATGGAGGGCTATCGTTTAATTGATGTAAATTGCCTGCAAAAGTGGTTTAAAATGAACCAGCAACCACACTACTGTGCACAGAAGTCGACAAAGATATGCAGCTTTATTGTAATCATGTACATTAATAAGCCGTAAACTGTTAGTATTCTCTACACCTAGTAGTTGTGTAAAGTTTGCACTATTCATTTGTTGTTAATATGTAGTCTATACTACAAATTTATTTTACTACCAAATCAAAGCGTTAGTGTTCCTTACATTTGATATTTGCGTGAAGTTTTTGAATTTTTGCCGAAAAACTTTGCCTTCTAATTTACCAACATCCCGCCTTTTCCATTTTCTTAAAGTTTAAAATCTTTTATAATTCTCTTAATAATTTAATGGTAGGTTTTAACTTTAAGTTTCTCTTGGTTTACAACTCTCGCTTAGCAAGCTCATTTTTCAAAACTTTTTCATAGTGATCAGATTAGTCGCGTTTAGTTTGGAATTGGTGGACGGTCGTTATTTTATTACTCGGCTTAAATAAACCAAGTGACTATCTTTTGATTATTTTCTTTATCGCAAATTCAAACACCCAATTTTCAATTTGAAAATTGATCCAATTTTCAATTTGAAAATTGAAAATTGGGTGTTTTCAATTTCAAAAGTCACAACACATTGTGCTTGTGTATTGATTGAGTGAGGATTTGCAATGTGAATTCGTTGGTTAAATATTTGTGCTTGATTATAAGTGAACTGCACATTAAGAAGAAATAACTTAATGCAATTTTAATTTGAAAATGGATGGTGTCAATAAGGTTGTCTTGTTTAAAAAGGATAATGCTGATGTTAAGAACAATATTGTTTTCCGCGTTCTTGGACTGTTGTCATTATTGTGGCATGTTACTGATTGTGTTTACTGACTGATGTACTGAAATCACGCTAATTAAAAGTAGTGTACTAGCAAAGAAAAATGCTCCGATGGAACAAAAAAGATGAATATACTTGGAATTGTGGATTATTATGGATGTAAAAGGAGGGGACTAGGAAAAATCTACCTAAAGTCGTAAAATCTGCTAAAAATCACACTTTCTCTAAGCAACGCAAAAAATCGAAGTATATTCTGCGGCCTCTAAAAAGTGTCTTTTTTAAACAATTTTCAAAATTTCAGATAATAAACGAAATCTATAATGTTTCCTTTTTTTAAATTGCTGGCAAGTAGCAACACTGACTAGCTTCGTATCCTGATTGAAAGAAAACTTAGTGGTATTGTATTTAAAGTTGTTTTATTTTGCTATGAGCATTATTGCAAGCAAAGCAGGGGCCGATTGATTAGTGCACACAATCGTTACGGGCATGCTAGTGTACCTACATTTAGTCTGTTTCAAGTCAACTCACGCGTTTCCTACTGTTTTGAACCAACAATTCTTGCAATTGTTTTGGATGCATCGATGTTTGCTATTTCATTCAATTGGCTTAGAAAGACTGTTACTCGATATCATTTCCCATAGCTGCTGCATAGCTAACGTGCTGCTTTTTCAATCATTTTTATAGTTAAATATTTATTCTAATGTGTTGACCGCAGAATATACTTCGATTTTTTGCGTTGCTTAGAGAAAGTGTGATTTTTAGCAGATTTTACGACTTTAGGTAGATTTTTCCTAGTCCCCTCCTTTTACATCCATAATAATCCACAATTCCAAGTATATTCATCTTTTTTGTTCCATCGGAGCATTTTTCTTTGCTAGTATTATAATGTGTAGGGTTCGAAATTCGGCGCTTTGCGCCTACATGGATAGAGATGCTTAAGCGTGTGCTGTGCTTAAGCACAGAGACTATAGAAGGGCTGATAGTATTAGTTATATCCTTGTCAAGCTTATTGTCTCAACAATTCAAATGTTTAAGTTTCATATGTAATGAATTGACGTGAACGACAAAAAATGAGTTAAACTAAGAATACGCTATGATACCATAGGTAGGCAGCACAAAAATCCAGGGGTGCAAGATTTTTTAAATTTCAAAAAATGATCTCAAAAGTGGTTTTAGGGCTAAGGAATACAATTTGTCAACGGTTCTCATTAAGCACTATCCATTGGCATCAAAAATTGCGATAAAAAAACCAAAAAATCCAGAAATTGAATTCTGGAAGTTTTTGGTGTATAATTATGTATTATTTTTATTATACGATGTATTATATTCGGCCTTCTTAAATAATGGGTGCACACCCTCCAAATCCTCTTTATACCCACGTGCGTATGGTACCATTGGCACAAACCGCAAATTGCAAACACATGAGTAGCCAAAATAAAGATAATTATTCCTTGTGTTCGACCTTATTCAAATGTGTGATTCGGGAATCAAAAGTTGTTTAATGGTTATGATTGTCATGCATCAGCTAATTATCTTGGAACTGAAAATCAACAGCTTCCGAACTGGGGAACTTCAGATGGCAATAAACACGTTTTCAAATATCGCATCAAATCTTACATCTCCAATGATAAGCTCAATTCCATTTCGGTGACAACAAAAATCAAGCATTATCATAAATAATACATAAATGTTACTCGGAGGATCTGACCAGAGCGTCATTTGTCATACAATTGTCAGTTTTCCTTGAATTAAATTTATCTTTCCCAAATGAATGTGATTAAATGTATTTCAGGTGATGAATAAGATAATACATTATGCTATATACCTGACATAACAACTGTGATGTGGATGTCATTTACTTGATCAAGCTAGTTTCAGTCATGCAGAAATGTCATTGATTATTTTTGTGCTGAAATCGTAAATGTTTCTTGCAAAAATTGAGAACTCACCTAATTAGCCAAAAGTTGGATCATGTAATTTTTTTTGTGTTCCTATTTATTTTTCCCATTCTGGCTTGAGATAATTTCGGGGGGGGGCACGCTGGCTGTTATAAAATTGGCCTGCTGAGAAAAATAGAGAGACGGGCGATTGGTTTACCTCAGCGCATAATGTTTAAACTTTCAAACTCGTCGTTATATTTCGGGTCAGATCATATATAATTTTATATTATTTACTTCAGTTTTATACTGACTACGACTTTAGAAATTATTTTTTATTCTGAGCACCCGAAATCCATGTTTTCAATTTATTTCTTTTTAGGAGTAATTTTTCGAGGTGCTTGATCCTTATTTCTTATTTAGGTTTAGTGAGTGCCGAAAATGAATTCAAAATACAACGACTAAGTTTGAATTTGCTGATAGATAGCAGAATACAGCTAAGATGCAAGCTACCCAGATCTTAGAAACTATTCTTGTTCCATTATTTGTTTATCGTTAAAGTGTCAGTGATGTTAGTGATAAACGGAAAAGTAATCAATCATGAATTTTCTTTCCCGCACATACTTAGCCTAAACAAGAAGGAAGGATTAAGCAACTTAAAAGTTGGAAGAAACAAGCCAGAAACTTAGATGCTATAAGCACGATACGGAATTAATTTTAAAAGCATCTAGTCAGTCTAAAATTAAGATCAATCGTATAAAGTTTCATATGTTTCGACTCGGAATTTAAGGGAAAGTTTCAAAGTTCAAAAATTACTTCCGCAAAAACGTAAACTCGCAGACTTAGTATTTAAATGTTTTCACCGCAAATTGACTAGCTTGCGGTAAAAAAAGGTACACAAAGCGATGTTGAAGTCAACCAATTGCCCAATGGATAGATTTACTTAGTTTCTCTATTGTCCTCATTGGACCGATTTTGTGATAGTCGGCTTGCCCCCGCTCTAATCAGCCTAAGTCTCCTATTCATACTGAAGCTAAAAAAAACCAAAATTGAGACTTATTTGATGCATTGTGCCTATTGTTGAAAAATAAAACCCTACATTTTGTAAAAATAAGCGTTTCATGAGTACTTTTACAATGAATGATGCCGACTGACAGCTGTGTTTTTTGCAAATTCTTTCTGCCTTACCTAGTTGGCCTTTAAACGAGCTTCACATCAATATATCATCTGTAGTTCTTCCGTACTGAGGTACATAAACAATGTGATCTGAAAAAGTGTGCAGTACACCCGTTATTTCTGGCAGGAAGATCGTTGAGATGATATGTCCAACTTGCTCACTCTGTTGCCATGGAAATTTTTAATCCTTCTTTTTTATGCTAATATAGCATTGGAATAATCCTAGGACCTCCTCGACAATTTCACTCACACCGTTATTCTAAGTTTTGCACACTCAAGAGTTGCAATTTGTTACAAATATTTTTAACCCAAAAATTTTATCAAAAGTTGGATGGAGTTGAACAATTAAAAACGTTACACTATTCCGAAAAAAACGATGCAGATGGAATTGTCGAGTATGTCCTATCCCAACACTGTTGGACATGTGAAAAGCATATTACTGTTTTACGGCTCCAGTTGAATACTATGCTAATTTCTTAGGCGCGTTCGGTTGTAACCACAGAAGGGCTCCGCTGATCCTTATTGACGTGCTCAAGGACTACATATCACAAGGCAAGTCTGTCAACAGAAGCTGCGAATATTCTATCTTCAAGTGTTCATTGCCTACATTCTGCACTTCAACTGATTTTACATGCTACCCTTCTTCAAATACCAACCATTTTAACATTGGTCGTATGCTTTTTGATGAAGGTCCAGTTTATAAAGGAGTATTTTACTTCGGAACCTTGGCGGGGACTAATGATGCTAACTACTGCGGTATAGATTTTTTCATAAAATTCATCAGTGTGGATGCGTATGAATGTTATCTTGATTTCAATGAATCTTGAAAGAATATCTTCTAATTCAACTTAAAGCGAGCATAGACTTAGAACAATGAGCGAGTCCTTCAGTCAATCTTTAAACTGTCAAACGAATTCTTTGTGAGGAGCATCAGTACTCGTACGCATTCTCTTTTCCTGGGTGTTGAATTTAGAAGTTTATAAAGATTTGATAGAAATTAAGAATATTCTGTCTTTGGTTCATCGTTTTTATCCTTCACTTTTATATCTGAAAATTTGTTGACGCCCTAAAGGCTCCTTCCCACAACACGTGGGCATGGGAGGGGTTGGGGTATGCACCCCCAGAGAATGGAATACCCCTTCGCACAGAAATCGAAATAACCCCCAGAATTTGATTTTCAAAACTTTTTTTGCTTTCTTAGCGATTTTTTGATGCCATTGGATAGTGCTCGATGAGAAACGTCGAAAAATTGTGTTTTTTTCACTATACGATCATTTTTTAGATCATTTTTTTTTACCTTTTAAAATTTTTTCATCCCCTCCCCTCGGAAGTTTTTTATCCCCCCCCCCGGAATTTCGCTGCTGCCCACTTATGCCCCCAAGCTTCATTTTTGACATAAAATCTTAATTTAACTTCAGTTTGTGGGATTTCTAGAATTGTATATTCATTTAGGATTGCAGATATTTATCGAATTCGATTCACTTAAAGACACTACTATTCATTTGTGTGTTGAATTCACTTTTGAAGATGGTGTGAACAGCGGCGTTCTGTGTCAGAAAAAGTAACCTATTGCAACTTTACACTTTGCAACTAAGACCAGTCGTTGAAATGTGACGTTCTTAAAAGGATCTAAAAAAAACAAATAAAGTGGCTGTTTTCTTACTAATTTAGCCATTCTTTTCTTTTAAATTTCTTGATTTTTCCTTCTGGATTGACACTAGATAATTTTTTTAGTTTTTAAGATGTAAAGTTTCAGTACAAATCAACAAGTTTGTTAAAAACGGTCTTTTCTAATCTTGTATGTTAAATTCGCACAGGGAAATCAAAGCTATGGAAAGATCTGTAATTATATTTGTTACTAAATGGGCATCGTCAAAGCTTAGTCATCTTATCATGACTGAGAGGTGGTATCCTCATCTTAAACAACTTAATCGTCAAAACATCGGAAAATCAACTGTGAGTATTACTATTATTAGCAATTATTTGATGTTATTAATATTGTTGTTATTATTATTGCTTTTCGGATGCAATGGGTACAAGGACCCAGACCCGGACCAGTACCCGCTATTAAATATTTTTGAGACTCGGACCCAGTAATATCTTGCTTGAAAAATAACGGGTAACGGGCACACTTGGGCGTGGGGGTTTGAGGAAACGCACCCCCCCAGAAACAAAAATACCCCTCCCAAAAATCAAAATGCCCCCCAGAATTCAATTTTAAAATTTTTTTTCGTTTTTTTCGCAATTTTTTGATGCCAATGGATAGTGCTTGATGAGAAACGTCGAAAAATGGTGTTTTTATCGCCATACCACCATTTTAAGGCCATTTTTTGACCTTCAAAAAAATCTTGCACCCCCCCCCCCAAAGAATTTTCTTGCTGCCCACGTATGGTAACGGGTATAAAAAAATTTAAAAAGATGCGAATGATGAAAGACCTGAATTGCGGCTAAAGAATTTATTTCCAACTTCTAATTCTTTATTAATACCAGATTGTATTTCAAAAACAATAACTTTTCACATAAATCGCCACTGAGTCGAGACGAGATCTTATCGTTTTTGAATTTTTTCAAATTTTTTCTGTTCCGAGAGCCTGAATAAATGAGCTGAGAAGCATGTACATGAAACTTGCGAAAAAATTACATTTTTTTCAACTACCGCCTTAACAGTTAAATTCAACTTATGCGCCGTACAGCTTGCAATCGGTAAGTTTGGATCATCTGATGCCTTAACTGTGTTTGTACCATTGTCGCGTACAATAATGTGCACCTGCAAGAAATTCATAAAGGTATTATATGACTCATAGTTATTTTAAGAATCTACACGCTAAGTCACTGATTCTTCTTTAATGTCTTACGAATGAAGAATTTTTTCGAGCACTTCGCTTAAGCATGCAAAATCCGCTTTTTCAGCTTAAAGTCGTCCAAAATTAAATGTGCTGTTAAAGTTGAAAATGAAAACGTTGGGATTAATCAATTATGTTACAGATTTTTCATGGTTAAGAGAACTTGCCTTAACAATGATTTGCTGATGCTAGACCAAATGTCAGTCGTGAATGAAATACCACTTCCAACGGATTTCCTAACCTGCTCAGCTACCTTTTCCCGCACACTATCATATTCACTCAGTATTTCATTTTTATAAAATTTTCTTGATTTAAGCTCATATAACGGAATCTGGAAAACAAACTTGATTAGTTTATATTACTCAAGATTTAATAGGCAATTAAAATAGAGAACTTCTCGCATTAATATTATAAAAAACAGTATTTTCAACAAACTGAAAAGGTTGATCGTCCATTGCAATCATTCGAGCAATTTTTTATCAATACGTCTCGAATTGGATTGTTTCTGCCCCAATTTTTTTACTAAAAAATTATAATTTTGAAAGAAGCATAAAATGATCAAATTTTGAGTTCAAACCACTGTTTTTTGTATTCGGCAAAGATTTTCCCCGATGTACTAAGACTTTTCAAGACCGTCTTTGATACATGTACAATGATGTTTGTGAAAACAATAACTGTAAAAAAGTGTAAAGTTTCAAAATATTTTGGGCGCTTCGCGCCGAAATGAGTAATTGTTTGTCCTATATATCTTTAAAATGGCAGAATTTGCATTTAGAATGGAAAAATGTCAAATTTTTCGGCGCTTCGCGCACTTTTGTGACAATCTTTAGTAATTTTTGTCGTCAGAAACCCAGAAATTACACTACCAAAGGTAGAAAAAAACCTATTTTACCTTACTAAAATCGCTACTGTACCATATTGTAGTACACAAAAATTATCGTGTACAAAATGTACAGAGACTTTTAGGGACCATCTTTGTACATGTACAAACGGACCTTGTACAAAAACACTAATTCAAACTGGAATTATCATGCCACCTAACGGCGACTGCCTTTTCACTTCTTGCCTGGCCACAGGGGCGGATTTAGGGGGGACGGGGGAGGGCGGCTGCTTCCCATATTAACCCAAAAATAGTGCGAAAATTAAGCATTTTTGAGCGATTTTTAGCGATTTTCGGGTCAAAACGACTAAATTTTTCCGCCCAAGTCAGGGTTCCGCCCCCCCCCCCTTAGGGGTACCGCCCCCCCCCCTTAGGAAAATCCTAGATCCGCCACTGTCTGGCCACCTTTCGAGCTGTGATCGGCGTTTTGTTATCTGAACATATTCTAATTGATTAGATTATTGCCACAGATGCACACGGGGGGTACAAGGGTGAGGGTTGGTATCCCCCTACCACAGCTTTTAAAAGGCATACTCCCTCAGGCCATATGCGGACCGCAACCTATTGCTGGGATTACAGAACGCCAAACATGCCCAGCAATCTGAGATAATCTTGAGTATTACCCTGTCCATTCATTCATTGAGACATTTTTTGTCAATTATTTTGCGCATATAGTCCAAGTCATTTCATCATTCTTATTACCATTTGTTTTCATGCAAACTTAATCACGAATATCCGAGTAGTGTAAAACACAACAAATTAAACCATTCTACCGATTGTGTTTGATGGGGGTAAGGAACAAAAATTTCTAAAAAAAATCAGCAAACTCATCATTTTAGCGCCATAAATAGCCGTAAAAAATGAATAATTTACCAACCCCAAAGAAACTCAATTCACTCCCCCAGAACTTTTGACTATGTGCATCTGTGAGTATTACTGTTAAAAACTGTTAAAACACTAAATCTACCACTAGCGTCTGCTTCTTCACGCTACTGTGCAAGCGAGGCAATATATCACCCTTAGATGTTTAAAATAATTATTTAAATCACTTATTCAGGAACTTTAATTTGTTGTTGACTTGACATTCTGCAAATAAGAAGCAATCACGCAATTTGAGTGCATTCAGAAATTAGCTGTATATGAATAATAGGACCAAGTTGTAGTAGTAGTAGTAGTAGTAGTAGTAGTAGTAGTAGTAATAATAGTAGTAGTAGTAGTCATAGTAGTCGTAGTAGTAGTAGTAGTAGTTGTAGTAATAGTAGTAGTAGTAGTAGTAGTAGTAGTAGTAGTAGTAGTAGTAGTAGTAGTAGTAGTAGTAGTAGTAGTAGTAGTAGTAGTAGTAGTAGTAGTAGTAGTAGTAGTAGTAGTAGTAGTAGTAGTAGTCGTAGTAGTAGTAGTAGTAGTAGTAGTAGTAGTAGTAGTAGTAGTAGTAGTAGTAGTAGTAGTAGTAGTAGTAGTAGTAGTAGTAGTATCATCGTTATTATTATTATTATTATTATTATTATTATTATTAATATTATTATTATTATTATTATTATTATTATTATTATTATTATTATTAATATTGTTATTAGTATTATCCTCAGAATTATTATTAGTCTTATCATTATTATTATTATTATTATTAATATTAATATTATTATTATTTATATTTATTTTTGTTACTATTATCATTGTCATTATCATTATTATTATGATTGTTGTTTTTATTTTTATTATCATTATAAAAGTCATATAATAATAAATAAATAATGAATATAAATAAAAATAATGAATGATTATGCAGCTTAAACTTGATTAGAATAATCACTTTTGTATTTGATCATCAAGAAGATATTTTAATCGTAGATTTTCGCGTAAGAATAAAATCAAGTAGGAAACATTGATATCCTTTCATAATTTTTTTCTCCATCAGAATGAAGTTGTTGAGAAAAGCGCGAAAATATCACTAGGTTTTCCTATTTTGTAATGTTCCTTATTTAATTTACTTCAAAATTATTAGCCTCGAAAATTTAAATTTTCGAGTCTATTGAAATTTTCGAGGTGGGTCTGCTCATCGTCATCGTAATTATAGAACAATGTCACGCAGTTTTGCGACGATTAGAGTCTTTTTATATGAATTACTTTACGTAAATGATTATTTTTATTGCATTTCATTTTTACAATGTAAACATCGGATCTTTAAATTTAGAAAAATCGCGCATGTTAAGTTTGAGATAAAAAATTGTCGACCTCTCTGGAGGACAAGTTTCAGATATCTATAAGTGAGCGAATCAATCGATCACTAAAGATTTTGTTCTCACCTAGTTTCACTTTTACTATATCACAATCAAATTTATCAAAGGTACTAAAATTTCATTGAGGCTAGCAGAGAATCAAAATTTATAAAGCCAATTAATATGAATGTATCACCTTTTCACCATTAAACACCCGGCTGATTAAGAACATAGCTCGCAAATTTTTATCAATGATATTTTTCATCTTTTACGTAAAGTATATTTAGACAAGCAAAAGAAAAATGCTCCGATGGAACAAAAAAGATGAATATACTTGGAATTGTGGATTATTATGGATATAAAAGGGATGACTAGGAAAAATCTACCTAAAGTCGGAAAATCTGCTAAAAATCACACTTTCTCTAAGCAACGCAAAAAATCGATGTATATTCTGCAGCCTCTAAAAAAGTGTATTTTTTAAATAATGTTCGAAGTTTCAGATAAGAGTGTATAAACGAAATCTATCAAGGTTACTTTTTTAAATTGCTGGCACCTGATTGATAGAAAACTAAGAGGTATTGTATTTAAAGTTGTTTTATTTTATGAGCATTAGAGCAAGCAAAGCAGGAGCCGATTGATAAGTGCACACAATCGTTTCGGGCATGCTAGTGTATCTACATTAAGTCTGTTTCAAGTCAACTTACGCGTTTCCTACTGTTTTAAACCAACCATTTCTTCAATTGTCTTCGATGTTTGCTATTTCATTCAATTGGCTTGGAAGACTGTTAGTTTACTTAATATCATTTCCCATAGCTACTGCATAGCTAACGTGCTGCTGTTTCAATCATTGTTATGGTTGAATATTTATTTAAATCTGTTGGCCGCAGAATATACTTCGATTTTTTGCGGTGCTTAGAGAAAGTCTGATTTTTAGCAGATTTTGCGACTTTAGGTAGATTTTTCCTAGTCCCCTCCTTTTACATCCATAATAATCCACAATTCCAAGTATATTCATCTTTTTTGTTCCATCGGAGCATTTTTCTTTGCTAGTACACTACTTTTAATTAGCGTGATTTCAGTACATCAGTCAGTAAACACAATCAGTAACATGCCACAATAATGACAACAGTCCAAGAACGCGGAAAACAATATTGTTCTTAACATCAGCATTATCCTTTTTAAACAAGACAACCTTATTGACACCATCCATTTTCAAATTAAAATTGCATTAAGTTGTTTCTTCTTAATGTGCAGTTCACTTATAATCAAGCACAAATATTTAACCAACGAATTCACATTGCAAATCCTCACTCAATCAATACACAAGCACAATGTGTTGTGACTTTTGAAATTGAAAACACCCAATTTTCAATTTTCAAATTAAAAATTGGATCAATTTTCAAATTGAAAATTGGGTGTTTGAATTTGCGATAAAGAAAATAATCAAAAGATAGTCACTTGGTTTATTTAAGCCGAGTAATAAAATAACGACCGTCCACCAATTCCAAACTAAACGCGACTAATCTGATCACTATGAAAAAGTTTTGAAAAATGAGCTTGCTAAGCGAGAGTTGTAAACCAAGAGAAACTTAAAGTTAAAACCTACCATTAAATTATCAAGAGAATTATAAAAGATTTTAAACTTTAAGAAAATGGAAAAGGCGGGATGTTGGTAAATTAGAAGGCAAAGTTTTTCGGCAAAAATTCAAAAACTTCACGCAAATATCAAATGTAAGGAACACTAACGCTTTGATTTGGCAGTAAAATAAATTTGTAGTATAGACTACATATTAACAACAAATGAATAGTGCAAACTTTACACAACTACTAGGTGTAGAGAATACTAACAGTTTACGGCTTATTAATGTACATGATTACAATAAAGCTGCATATCTTTGTCGACTTCTGTGCACAGTAGTGTGGTTGCTGGTTCATTTAAAACCACTTTTGCAGGCAATTTACATCAATTAAACGATAGCTCTCCATGTGCAAGATTTTGTGAAACATATTATAAACACGGCTAAGAAGGATTTAACTTTAATGCAACCCATTTAAGACAAAATTACATCTCTTCAATGATCTAAGGACACTTGAACATAATTTTTAAATCACTTTAGATTACTTTTGAGGGTAAACAAACTCACTTAATTGATGTCTCACATATGAATCCTTGAAAATTTCTTGACTTCAGTTACAAAGTCTCTGCAAGTCTATCGAATTAAGGTTAACACGTAATGTAAACTTTACACAAACACATAGCGTAAAGAATATTTTAGTCGGATTCGTAATTTTGATATTGCTCCAATATTTCTTTCAACATTTATGGAAAAATGAGTCTCCATAATGTTTTAAAGACAATAAACATTAGGTTTAAACCACTTTGCAATACTGCTGAGTGTAAGCAAGCGCGCCCAACTGACGTGTATATTTCATTCCCTGTAAATTTTTATATCTCAGGAAAAAATTTCGGTTTTTGCAATGCTCTAGAACAAAGGCTAACATGCAGTGTAAAAAATTACTCGGATATTATGATCAACATTCATGAAAAAATTATGTCTCTACAATGGTCTGAGGACATATAAACAATGAGTGTAAACTACTTTACATCACTGTTGGATGTAAACAAGCGCGCCTACGTGACGTCTCACATTTGATCCTTTGAAAACTTCTAGACTCCAGGAAAAAATTAGGTTTCTGGAATGCTCAAAACCGAAGATAAATACATATGTAGTGTAAACTTCATGTAAAGACCTAGTGTAAAGAAGATTTTAGTCAGATTCGTATTTTGATATTGTTCCGATATTACGATTAATATTTATGAAAAAACTAAGTCTACATAATGTTCTATGGGCAAACTAACAATTGGTGTAAACTACTTTACAACACCGTAGAGTGTAAACATACGCGCAAGACTGGCATATCAAATTTGGTTCCTGGTCCATTTCTAGACTTGATAAGCATGTCCCTGACTCGTAACCGGAGAAGCAGGCAGAAAAAACAAGACAGAAACGCATTTTAAACTCCAAAATTTTGACTTTACACTCGCTAAATATTGATGTATAGACAATTTGCTTTGACATGCACCCGATATAAAGCACTTTATTTTTATTCTATTAGACTTATCCCGACTTCTGGACGGTGAAAGTGGCGAACAAAAAACGCAACAAAAACGTATTTTCCATCATTTAGAACACTGTAAATTTTAAAATTCCGTACCGAACTCCCCATTGAGTTTAAAGAAATTCGGTTTGGTACAATTTGTTGCTTTTAAATCGTAGTACATTCCTGTGCGCCAAAATTCTGTTGCAAAAATTATTTGGTATGATTTATCAATCAAACTTCGGAAAAAACGTGTTTTTTCGCCCATTTTTTACCTCTGATTTCGAACTTTACACCCCCATAAATAACTCAATATTGCGTTTTTTTAAATGCGGTTTGCTGCGATGTTTAGCCCCTGTGAGGCACTTTATTAATGCTGTCTTCGATTTACACTGACTCGTAAGCGGAGAAATTTGGCAGAGAAATCTTAGTTAAAATCCGTTTTTTTACACCATCCACTTGAGTGTAAACTTCAAACCCCAGGATCTAACTCACCATAGAGCATAGAAGACTTTGCTTATATGCAGAATGTAGCCCTTGATCCGCTCTACATTTCTGTCAGAAAACGTTTTGAAAACTCCATAACCGGAGTTAGTATCGGACATAGGAAGGTTGAAAACTCGACCAAAAAGTGCTTTTTCACCCCCAGATTTTCGCACTCTTTACACTGCCGTTCGATAACTAATGCGAATTTCAAAAAACAAAAAAAGTGTCATCTGTAGAATTCATCCCTCTATTATCCTATCCTTTTCAATCCTTCGAGTCATCAATACTCAGTTGTCCACATGCCGCAGTAAAAAGGTCCCAAAATTTGTCCTATGTTATAACGTTACACAAAAAAACTTTACACCTTCTTTACACAGTCAATTTTGAGTTTCAAGAAAAAACAAAAAACACGGGCAGCGAATTTTTTATTATCTTTCTTTTAAAAAAACCGCACCTTCCAGAAGTCTCCCGTTATAGCTGTAGGGGGAGTGCACAGGTGTTGGGGGTACCCAAGTATATTATAGGTACGCGCTAACGCGCTACCTAAGATGACGAATTATACATATATGACATGACATCTAATTGCGTGTATAAATCCCGAATTGTGAACATGCACAGGCACGTAGCTGGTCTTCTGAACTTGAGCAGACTAGAATTTTGAAGTCAGATGCCTTAACAACTACTTGTAGATAGACTAGCAATGTGAATAAAAATAGATAATACATAATAGAAACTAAATATTATATATTGCAATAGACCGTGCTTTTGATCCTTTCTCAGCAAGCTCTACAAACTAGAGAAGGAAGAATCTTAAAAAAATTTAAAAATCGGAATGGTTTTTATTATTCAAAAAATATGTAGTATAAAATGGTCACAGAAATCATCTCTAACATACATGGGCACGCTTAGGTCTTTCAGGGTTAATTGACTCCCTGGAACCTGCGAAGTTGGTCCATGACCATAGATGCAGAGCGTGGTCGATCTTTTGGCATGGGTAGAAAATTCAGGACTTTTTAGGCCAAAATGGCCTCAAAAACTAGATGAAGGGCTAGAATACTGCTGAAATTAAGTTTTTCACAGTTTCTGCTCAATTTAAGGCACTTTTAAAAAATTTTCCATTTTCATATATTTTCAGCCTTCATTTTGCCTCATTTTCCCCAGGAAATTTTTAAAACTCTTGCGGGGTTGGTCCGATTCGCCCTGCAGGGCTGCATGGTTCCTCAGCCAACAGAGTCTCATGATGTGACCCTTATGTGACTCGATTCTGGTACATTGCAAAGAAAAGCATTATGTAGATACGAATAATAAATGATTCTGCGCAAGGCGTCAGAAAATTTTGATATATTCGTTATGTCTAACTCAAAGTGAGGCTGCTCTGAAAACGAAAATTATGGGCTTATTATTTCAAAACCGTGCTAAAATCTATTCTGGCCGTCTGTCAAATACGCTTCATGAATTTCCAATTTTTCCTCTGGGGGAGCTTGTAAAAAAATTTGAATTTCCAAGATTTTTGAGGCGGCTTGTCTCGCCCTATTCGTCACAGACGTGCTTGATCATGCAAGTAGGCAATTATAGAAAGGGTGAAACGTACCAAATAGTTCACCCAAACGATTTGTATTCATTTCCTGTAAAAAAATGATATTTCACTCGATTTCCTGCTGTTTAAGTTAAAAAGAGTTTCCTTAGCCATAATGTAGCCCTACGGATATTGAAATGCGCTTATATTGCCTATTTGTCAGTTTCTTATCGATTTTTAGCACGTTTATAAAAATCTCAAGATATTTTGTTCATTTCAGGCCTAATTTTTCATTTGTCGTTTCCTTTTTGACATTATAGGAATTTAGGACCACGATGTTGTACATATCACATTGTGTTGTAAGTCTATGCAGCATATGTGGGCGGCAACATAATTCTGGGAGGAGGGGGTGCAAGATTTCTTCAAAGATCAAAATAGCCTTAAAAATGGTGGTATGGCGAACAAACACCATTTTTCAATGTTTCTCATCGAGCACTATCCTTTGGCATCAAAAATTTGCGAAAAAAACAAAAAAATGTCATGAATTGAATTCTGGTGGAGGGGGGTATTTTAATTTCTGGGGGTGCATACCCCACAGAATCCCACGCCCAGGTATGCTGTTCAGTAATGCTTACGAAATCTGTGAATTGTAAGTTTTCACGCATCAACAATATTTGCCGTTTTTGATAATTTCACAAGATTGAGGTTGCAGTCTTGTCTGTCTGATATCGACTTTTTTCTTTCAGTTTTAAAGCGGTCTATGAAAGAATGGTTCTAACAAACCGAGTTGTCCTTCTTAGATTGAAGCAGTTGAGTACGAGATATCTTTATGAGACTGAGTAACAGATGATTTAAAATATCACGAAAATGGCTTGCCCTTGTCGTTGTGCTGTCAGTAAAGTGTTTTTGTTGATGATTTTGATGATATTTATGATATCCTGGGAATCCAAGTAGGCAGGTACTATTATTGCATTGTACAAAACTGTAATTGACATTCTGCAGAATTTTCTACTCACTCCTTTTACAAACACTTTATCAATCTTGTGTTTTTCAACCATGTTTTTTGGATTCAAAACTTAAAATAACAATTGTTGCATAATGCTTTTGTAGAACGATCCAGTTTTGTTGACATGCTCAAATGTTAAATCAAGTTGTTACACGGTATTTGTGAGTAAAGTTTGTGGAATTAATTCTTGCCTATATCGTGTCTATGCAAATGAATAAATTAATCGAAGCCTGAATTGTTATGGACACTAGCACGAAAACATCGCCTACAGATTCAATTTTTCTTGCGCAGATTCTGATTAGGGCTCTTACGGGTGGTACTCCGTGATCTCCATGTCCAGGCACGTAGCTAGCCCTCCTATTTTGGGGGGCAACACCAATTTTGGGGTCTGCCGAAAATAGCACAAAAATAACGTCAAAAGTCCTATTTTTCCTTTTTTTTTCTGAATATTGGGGGGTCCTGACCTAACCCCGCCCAGTCCTCTACATATACGTGCCTGTCCATGTCACGTTAGGTTAAAAAAAGAGCTTTACACACATGTTCTAATAATTTTGTATATTATTTCTCGTCAGAAAAAAGCTATGAGATGCATTCCAAAGTTGATATGCAAACGTTGATTTTCTGGCTGAGCTTTTCATTGTTGAGCTCCATCCAGAAAAAATGGGGCCAAAAACGACGTTCATAAAA
>JAVLUZ010000169.1:474004-477373 GCA_036768485.1 Mermis nigrescens | reverse complement strand
TTGTCAGGGTAGTCGGCCAAATCTTCTGGAAGAAGACTGTCCTCAGGCATTACTGCAGTTTGAACAGGCTCAGCCTTTTCTAATTCGGGTCCTGGATTAGCTTTTACTAGTAAGCATGATTTCATATGAGTATCTGAGAAAAGATCTGATGAATTACAATAGATGCACTTGTTTTCTACATGCTTAGTCTCAAAATGCGCACAAAGTTTCCTAGGAAGCCTAAAAAACGATGCACATGAAGGGCAGCGATACCTAGCACCTACATGCGCAGATTCCTCATGTTCTTTTAATCTATTAGGCCGTGTAAATGTTTTATTGCAAGTTATGCATGTGTGCAGCTTATGCGTTGGTGTCATACTTATGTTGGATTTTATTTTGAAATAATTTCTTTCTAGTCGGGTGACAATTTTTAACAGAAAATTCTTATTATTTATAGACTTTGATTTCTAGTCGGATGACAATTTTTAACAGAAAATTCTTATTATTTATAGACTTTGATTTCTAGTCGGATGACTTTGATTTCTTTCCAGTCGGGTGACGATTTTATGGAAAATTTTTCATATTTATAGACTTCAGGGGGTCTAGGCAGGCCCGGGCACGCCCGGACATGTTCAGACACGTTTGCCAATAGCTGATAGCATTATGAATAGTACTTGGATTCTTACTTACAAGCAAGAATTGCACAGTGGTTAAGCTGGCTAATCTTCAAACGCGCAGGTCGGTGGTTCGATTCCCAGCTCGGGCGACTTTTCTCAAATCTATAAATATAAGCGGGGTAGCCGAAGGTGGAACCCTGCACTTTCTAACTCCTCCCTGGCCCTGGGCCCCTGGCCCTAGCGGCGCGGCGGGCGGCGGCTGGCAGGTCTGGGCATGGTTATCAAAATCCAGCTTAAAAAGGAAAAAATTCATGGGCATGTTCGTTCCGCCTATGCTTAAGCACAGGCTATGTTATAACGTTGCGTCCTAGGGAAACAGGGCTACTACTACCAAAAAGACTTCAAAAATTCCCCCGGAGAAATTTTCCACTATTGAATTTTCCCCCTGGGAAATTTTCCCCCATGGAAAAAAGCGGACCCCGAAAAGAAGGCTCATTGGCCGACCTGTAATGCTTAAGCATAGAGCGGACCCCCATTTTACGCCTGCGGGGGGGTCTCCTTACTACTATTGATTTGCGACTGGTTTAAAAAACGATATTACAGAATTAAAGTTTCGATTTGCGAGTGATGGAATTAATCAGTCAAGACATTCAATTTTTACGCAAATCTGCCACTTTCGTTATTACAGGGGCAACGGGGAGCGGAAAGACATGGTTTCTGCTAAAACTTTTAAGACAGTGGCCATTTAAAACGAAAAGGGAAAAAATTTTATACTTTTATCATACTTGGCAGCCCCTTTTTGAAGATATTCTAACCGAATTCCCCGAAATCACATTTTCCCAAGGCTTAAAATTGGAAAAAAATCGAAAATAGTATTGACAATGAAAAAGTAAATGTGTGTATAGCCGAATGATTTAGCCGACGCAGCTGTCAAAAACAAAGATTTGGCTCATCTTTTCACCATGTACGGTCATCACGAAAACATGGTAAATTCTTTCATAACCCAGAATTTGTTTTTCAAAGGATTAATGGCGACGACGATCAACAGAAACACGCACTATTTTATTTTAACCAGAACACCCTGTTTGAACGTTCTCGAAACTCTAAATCATCAGCTTTATGGAAGTAAAGGTCCACTAAAAATAGCGTATCAAAAAGCAATGGAAGGAAAAACCTTATAATTACCTACTCGTCGATGTCTTCGCTAATCTCCATGTTTATAAATATGAGTGAATCAATTTAAAAAAAAGTCGAAAAACGACTTCTGAAGCAAAAAAAAGAGATTCAAATAAGTGAACCGTACTTTAAATTGCTGGGTGACAAAAATACATCAAAAAGATTAAGAGTCGCGCTAATTAGGCAAGCGCCGACAGAATTTTTCTCAGTGCTTACGCAAACAGTTAGACATTTACTAAACGGTACTTTCTGTGCGAAACAATCAGATTTTGTCAAAAGTACGAAACAAGTTTGTACTTGCTAGCATTGCCCGAAACTCGTAAAACGGATAAACAAAAAGTTTTGGAAACGGAATCTGCGGAATTTATTTCTAATTTATTTTCGGCTCTTCAAGAAACATTGAAAAAATGAATGTCCGATTCGTCATACCTGATGAGTTTTACCAATCTCTACTTCAAAAAATCAAAAAATCACTGAAGATCCGTTAGTTAAAGCACAGGTAGATTTAGAAACAGAGAAGGAAAAAATTCTTGAAAGTAAAAAACATGACGACGAGCAAAAAGCAAAAATGTATGTAGATGCGATGCACATACAGACAGTTTTAGAGGAACAAAGACAAAAAGCTGGAAGTAAACCAATTAGCGTTCAAGTGATACCTCCGCCTAGAAATGATAAAAAAAGGGGTAGACCGCCAAAAAAAAGGAAAAATTTCTCGAATTTGATATTGGGGGTGGTGGTAAACTCAAGAAAAGATTAAACCTTCAATCTGATGACCTTTTTTCATGTACGAGCCGCGTGGTAAACTGAAAAAAGATTTGTAAACAAGGTGACATCGTGCTCAAACTTGTTCAGAAAAAATGCCCCACGGCTTTTTTGACTTGGCAAATTGCCAACATTCACCCGTATAATTACAATTGACACTCAATAATTTTGTCATTATGAAGATTTGTAATCTCATTGCAAGTATACGATGTACTTGCTTTCTCAATTTGACCATTATTGCGTCAACCTATGCTGACAGGGTCAAATATCAGCCGGGTCGGTTTCCTAGTCTAAGCCTGAAATTCGAAAATCCGAAAGCTACGGTGCTCGCGTTCAAGTCTGGCAAATTGGTGTGCACACGGACTAAAAAACGAAGATGAAGCCCGAGAAACTTAAAAAAAATGCATTGTCTCCTGAAAATGATTTATCCGAAAAATTAAAATTCAAAACTTTGTGATTCACAATTGCGTGGGATCGAATAAATGCGACCATTGCGTAGATTTGAGAAACATTTATGAGAAATGTCGTCCTAAATGCGTATATGAAACCGAACTGTTTCGGTTTGAAATTATCGTTAAATAATCGTGTCACTGTTATCAGTTTTACTTCGGATAAATTTTTTTGTGACCGGATCGAAATATCGCAGTGACGTGTTTCATGCTGACGAAATTGTTCAGAATATTTCGAGTTCGTGTAAACTTGATTGATTCAAAAATAGATTTTCAGATCATGGAAACTATGATTCTACTCGCTGATCATTTCAAAGCGTCCGAAATTACGATTGGAATAATTCACGATTATTTGATTATCGATGTCGAAAAATTCATGGGCCTTA